>CABHPQ010174775.1:0-25803 GCA_902168405.1 Peromyscus aztecus
GCCCTCTGCCCTGTACTCCACCCCCTACCCCCGATAAAATAAAACAAAATTTAAGAGAATAAAGGAAAGAAAAAAAAGGAAAATATTAAAAATCTTGTCGTGGAAGCTGGAGTGTGACACAGTGAGTCACACAGTAAACCCCTTTGTCCATGTATTTTTATTTGTAATAGTTCATTGCAAGAGTCATTGGTCTGGTTTGAGGCCTCTGGTTTCTGTTACACTATTGATGCTGGGCCCTCATTGGGACTCTTCTTGGATATGCTGTTGTTGCCCTGTGTTGTGGTGATCCTGCTGTTTTGGGTCTGTGGGTCAGCTTCCTTCATGTGCTCCTGCAGATCATAGCTGGGGTGCATGCTGGGGTAGGCCAAGTCATAACCCTGGTTCTGGGCCTGGGCAGCTGTAGGGTTGGTCCACCTGCCAGTTCTCCCCTCTCCTCACCACCAGGGGGAGCTCTCCAGCATTGCCCCCTGCTAATTCACCTCTTGCAGCAATGAATGATGGGTGGAGCCCATTCTCCTGCCTTCACGCCCTCAGGGCTGGCTCTCCCACAGCCAGCTCTATTGTGTTGCCCTGTCCAGGTACAGGGACCACTCTCCCGAGTGCTGCAGCTGGTGAGGGGCTGGGACAGCCCTCCCACTCTTATGGCCCCATGGCCAGCTCCTCCGTTTGTCTCAGGCATTGATGGGTGGGAGGGGAGGGGATGGCATCTCTCCTCCCACCATGCTGCCACATGTCAGATGAGTAATGGGGACAGCTCTCCCTTGCTCACAACATCAGAGCTGGGTCACCCTCACCTCAGACCACCAGACCAACTCTGATGTGCTATCTAGGTGAGGAGCAGGGCCCACTCTCCTGAGGGCTGCAGCTGGTAAGGGGGAGAGTCAGCTCTCTTGTCTGTTGCAGGCAATAAGTGATGTGGAGTAAGGGGGGACAATTCCCCCCCACCAACACCGATGCTTGACAGATGAGTAGTGAGGACTGCTCTCCCATGCTTACAACTTTGGAACTGGCTCACCTATACCTCTGCCAACAGGGTTGACTCTATTGTACTGTCCTGGTGAGGTGCAGGGCCTGCTCTCCTAAGTGTTGCAGCTGGTGAGGGATGGAGACAGCTATCCTACTCTTGTGATCTCAGGGCCAGTTCTTCCACCTGCCTCAGGTGTTGATGGTGGTAGGAGGGAGATAAATCTGTTTTTTAATCACATTCATGATCAGTTATGTATAGGCATAAGATGGTAAATAGGGATTTTTTTTAACCATAAAAAATCACTCAGAGGATAACATTTGTCTTGCTGAGCATGTACCCCAAATCAGTCTAGGCTGGATTGACCCCTTACATTTATAGACATGTTCTAAAGTATACTTGAATAGAAACTGTCCATGAAAAAGGAGTTTTTGGTAGTTATTAAGGGGAAGAGAAGCTTATTCCACTCTTCAGAGAGCAGTGCATGCAGCTCAATGCATGTGGGGGTTCTAGGTTGCTGACAGGTTGCTAGATGCATTGTTTAGAGAGGGTATATGAATAGTACATAAAGTAAGGGTCTCAGGCTGCCAAGTACATTATTAAATGAGGGGTATGTGCATAGCTCAAACCAAGTGGAGTCTTAGGTTCCTAAATTATTCCCTATGCTTTTCTGTCTCAAGCTGGTATCTTCCATTTCTTCCAGGCCTCTGACCTGAAGGCTGACCCCTATATACTATTTATAGATTCCTCTTTTCTTCAGACTTATTTTAAGGTTGGATAGTTGCAAATACTGCAAATGTATGCCAGAAGAGAATGTGGTCAGGCATTTATTTCTCTCCTGACAGGTTTCTATAAGCTAGCAGCATGCCTTTCTAAAGGTTCTGCCTGGCACCAGCCAGAACCTTTGGATTCCAGTAATAGATATTTGCGTGAGAGAATATATCTTATCTGGTACCTGCCCAGGGGTTAATGGGCTTTCCACTGTACTTTTCTTCACCTTGCATGCCTGTGTAGACAGTACCCATACAAAACTCTCTTAAGATTACTCAAATGGAGTGGATCATCTCTTCCTGATGGGACCTCCACCAAAAGAATGCATAAAAGACATGTACAAGAATCTGAAGCTGCAGGATTGAAGGAGACCTCATCAGAAGAGCAGTTTTCTGCATCAGAGGAGTGAGTCTGAGGTTGGAAGTGGCAGAGAAGGAGGCAGAAGTGCTCTTCACTGTTGCTGATGGTCCCAGAATCAGGGCTTCCCAGGAAGCATTCCAATCGGTCCTCTCTGAGTGAGGGGATGGCTTGTTATTCTATTTCACAGGTAGAAAAGCTGAGTTTACTGAGTACAAATGTCTTAGCCAAGTTCATAAAACCAGGAAGGGGTGGAGTTGGAAGAGGACTAGGGGTCCTGCCTATCCTTGCCAAGGCATTTGGACATGACTGAGCACGAGGTGTTTACATGCTCTTTTGCCCATGCAACAGTACTTTTTAGTGTCCAGCTCTATTTTCCACAAAAAAGTCATTGGCCTTTCCATCAGTTGCTTTCCTCACAATGCTGACTCGTTAAACACAACCTTTTTTAAAGATAATATTAGAGCAGAACTAATGTGGGCTGACCTTTCCTGATACTTACTGGCGAAATTGAACCCAGTCCCAAGGTACAGAAGAAACCATGAAAGGTAGACACAATCTCTTGATGGGCATTTATTTTCCCAGATGGAGATGGTTGCCTGGTAACTTGGTCTGACTTCAAGAGAAACAGCAGCTTGAGTCACTTGATAAGACATAGGTCAGAGTCACTTGATGGAATGAGGGTTCAGGTAGGAAGTATTGTTCCATCCATGAACTTCCAAACTTAGTATGGCAGCTGCGTCTCACTCCCAGAGGGACCTCCTGGGACCCTGAAGGTTTGGGGCCCTGAATGTCTACATATGGCCCTGCTCAGGGATCAACTCATAGAAATTGGAGAGTTTGGGCCTTTAGGGATATTTGGTCTTCATGTCTAAGGAGCAGCACCCTCTGACAGAGAACTGAACATGAGCCTCATTTAGGGACCGGATATAGACATGGTGCATTTCTTTCATGAGGTCATTGGGCTGATCAGCGAGATGAAAGGAGGGAACTGCTTGCTTCTAGTACAAGTACACAGAACAAACAAAAAACCGACAATAACAAAAAAAATCTTTTGATTTAATGTAGGAAGGGGCTTGTGTTCCATCCATGCAAGTGAAAGGCACAAGAACTCTCAGGAAACACCCAGACTAATTAGCTACAGCTGGCCCCATCTGGCAAACTTGGACTTGCCTCCTGGGGCAGGTAAATCTTCCAAGTGCCTGTGTGGCTGTGGTGGCACTGGGAGGTCCTGGCTGCTTCCCTGGGCCAGAGGATGTTCAGCCAGACGGCGACGTTGGATCTCTTTCTGTGGAATAATTCTTTTCAAAAAAATAGTTCTTCAGAGTTGCAAATATCTGAAAGCCATTACTAGAGAGCTGGGATGCTACCCCACTAGGCTCTCTGCTGGGACTGTTGAGGGGAGGCAGGAATTGGTAGATGAAAGTCTGTGATAATGCTAAGGAACAGACGATACAATTTCTTCCCTGAACTCTTTTGCCCTGTGAACTTCGGTGCCCTTGAGTCACACCATCTATGAGCTGTGCTATGAATAAAATATAGTTTGTTGCGTTCCTGTTTGATGGATAGTAGGGTTGCTTCTGATTTGACTTTATTTCTCTCCCAGGATAGCACTGGAATAGACACCTTTGAACGTGCATTCAAGTTTCTCTAGAGAGTTCCCCAGGGGTGGGCTTGCTGGATGATAGAACATGATCGATTCTGTTAAAAACTCTCAGATAACTGTATAATCCTGCTGACAGTGTTCGAGATTCTGTTTTTCCACAAACTCCAACACTCTCTCCTCCCTCCTCACTCTCTCTACACTATTTCTCTCCACTCCCCTCTTTCTCGCCTCTCTCATTCTATCTCCACCCTCCACCCTCTCCCCCACCCCTTTATTTTGCTATTTATTTCATGGATGTGGAATATTATCTGACCGCTATCCTACGATTTACTGTATGTTTTCAGACTGACCAATCAGTCTGTTTCATGGGTCATTTCGGATGTTCTTACTGCTTTACAATATTTTACTGAGGTTGATGAATCCTTCAGCACACATTGCAAATATCTTTTCTAAATCTACGGCTTGCCCTCTTTTTATGGACTTTTGGCAGGAATGGAAATATTTGTAATTTTTAATGCCACTAAATTGATCACATTTCCTTTGCGTTTAAGTAGACACATATTCTTCCCTTGTTCCCTCGAAGTCTCACTGTAGTCATCCATGGAAGTAAATCACTGATGCTGTTCTGTCAAATTAGGCCTTGAATGAATGAGTTTAGGTAGGAAGTGGGTTCATAGCACACGGGGGACAGACACTGAGGTCTCTGTGGCTCTACTGAAGCTGAGTCCACTATGAAACACAAGAACCAGGAGCAGATGTTTGCTTTGGGAAAACTGAACAGTCATGACAGTTCAGGGAAGACTGTGGCCTCCCTGGATCCTTCTGTCCTCACAGAGTGGTGGTGCAGCCTTGCACAGATGCTAATTTTCTCTGGTCTCTGTTCTTCCTTCACAGTGAGCACCTATGCACAGTCTTTGTGCTCATTTTAGCGCCCAGGTGTCTCTTCTCTCTTGCTTACAATGTAGACTCCATAGATTTCTAGGGTACCATTTAGAGAAAGATGCTAATAGAACCCAGAAGAGAAGAAAAGCAACTCTTCCACAAATTCAGGAGCCTTTGTTGTCCCGATATGTTTTCTCTCCCGGGTGGGAGCTGTCTTGACAGTTCTCCATACTTTTGGACTCTAGAAGCAAATGAGTCTGTTCTAGGTCTCCTGAAGGCATTTAATATGCTTTTTAATAGCTTCATTCAGAAGTCCCTGTAAGTCAGAAAATAAAGCAAAATGAAATCAAATAAGATGAGCTATCTTTCTCTGTTCTTAGTATACTCTTACAGAAGTTTGAAGGACATAGGACAACTGTTTCTTGGTCACCCCTTGCTCGGCTGGAGAACTCAGAGCTTAAGTTTTTTTTTTTTTCAGTTTCAGCTCCTAGGCAATTTTTAAAAATTATTATTTGAAGACAATCAGAGCCAGGCAGTTCCATCAAAGTGCTCAAACACCGGGGCTGTGAACATGAACTTGGTTTCCCACACAGAGGCATCTTGATCTCTTACTATTCAAAGAGAATAAACCTTGCTTGTTTCAGTTCTGCATATTTATTTTCTTGGATCTTTGGTCAGTTTTCTGAAGCCAAGATTATTTTTCTCTTTCAAGTTAAGTCAGGATCTTTAGAAATCTGTGTGCCTTATGTTGCTGGATACTTGGAAATGTGACAGGGAAGGGTCCTCTACTTTCTCCCAAAGCGGAGGCATAAAATGAATATGCAGAAGTGTCAAGATGAGGCACCAAAGGTTCAGTTCTCCATTGCTTTATAGTTGGCCAGCACCTACAAGGCGAGAGGGACAAGGGACACACGGTTATCTTGATCTTTGCCTTTCAAATATTCTCAGGCGATAAGTCCGCTTCCTTTGGGTTGAGTAAAGATCCCACACCGAGAAGAGAGATAATGCTCTAACTGAGGAGGCCTTTCTGTAGTTGTGAGAGGATTTTCTTTCCATTTGCAGGGTGCTGGCTCATCTGATCCTTACAGCCTGTCTGATAAGACAGGCAGCAAGGTGTTATTTCACATGTGGCTTTTCAGGTTTAGACAATGCTGAGATGGTATGGGCCCCGGTCATCCAACACTGCTCGTGTTTGTAAATGCTTGAAAAAAAAATGTTTGCAGTCATTTTAGTGTGAAAGCGCAAGGTTTTGTGTCTATTTTACCTGAAAGTGTGAGTCGTTCCATCAAAACAAAAATGGATTCAGGATAGATTTAAGATTCTATTAGAAAGCTCGGGAGTTTAGCTCAGTGCCAGAGTTCTTGCCCCCTGTGTGCAAGGTCCCAAGTTCAAGTTTTATCACAGGAAGAAAAAAAAAAAGAAAAAGGGTCAGAAGAGACTGCTGTTAGAAAACCAGGTTTAGATGAACTCTGCCTCATTCATATTCATGATCTGGACAGGCTTCCCTTAGAAAGGATTTTAAAGTACAAGTTCCGATAAGCCTTTTATTAGAGAGCATCCCCAGACAGCAGAGCCAGACATCAAAGGGCTCTGTGAGTGAACACAAACATGTAAAGATGCCAAAGAACTAACCTGAAGACTGCTATGTGCCTGCTGGACATTAACAACATGTGGGAGGCTAGCTGGTTTCCTAGGAGTATGAAAACGCTGCTAATTCAAACATGCATTTATCCTAAATACTCTAGAGGCATTTTTCATACAAATGAACTTTTAAAAATAGTTAAATAGGGGGGCTGGAGAGATGGCTCAGAGGTTAAGAGCACTGACTGTTCTTCCAGAGGTCCTGAGTTCAATTCCCAGCACCACATGGTGGCTCACAACCATCTATAAAGAGATTTGGTGCCTTCTTCTGGCCTGCAAGCAGACAGAACACTGTATACGTAATAAATAAAATAAATCTTTAAAAAAATTATAAAAAAATAGTTAAATAGTTGTGGGCCCCTCGCTCCACAGCCCATGGGCTTTTGCTCTTTGAGGTCAGGCTGGCTAGCTCCAAATTCCTGGTCTTCCCACTTCAGCATCCTGAGCACTAGGCCACCATGCCTAGCTTTAAAATAAACTTTTAATTGAAGTATAACGTGCATGTAAAAAAGGCTCAGTACATAAGTGTACATGGTTTGATTTTCACATAATAAATACACACATGCAACAGCCACTGCTCTGAAGAAACAGGCTTCCTCATGCCTGCCTCATCCCTTTTCTCCAACCATCCCCAGATCAGCAGCACCCTGATTTCCATCACCAGTGATTTCTTTGGCCAGGTTTCCACCATGTCTAAGTGGAATACTGGAGTACCCCTTTGTCTGGCTGCTTTACTCCATGTTACCAATCACTCCTTATGCTGTTCTACAGTGTAGAGGTTTACTCATTCTTGTTGTCCTATGGTACAGCACTGTGCTGTGTTGAATACATATACGGTAATCAGTATGACTCTGCATTCCTCCGTGATGAGATGCCGTATCTCCCCCAACACTGGCAATTCCATTCTTTTCCGGTAGGATTGTGGGTAGTGATACTATACCGTGGTTTTAGCGTGCAATTCCAAGTATTTTTCAGAACACAGAATATGGTCCTGTGGACCTCTCTTGGTTCTTAAGAAAGGTGATATTTGGGATCTAGGCAAAGGGACCCAGATCTTGTCACCTTTAAATCTGTTACAACTTTCTTGTAGTGGGATTATACAATCAACTGGATGTGCCCAAGAAACTTTGATCCCTTCCATAATTCATGTTGAAAGTTCATCCCCTCCAGGGCCCAGGTGTTGAACTGGTGAAAGGATTGAAAAAGTGGGAGAGTGGGATTTGAAGAGATGATGAGGCCAGCAGGGCTCCCTCCTTGTTAAAGAATCTACAGCCCCTATGAAAGATGCTTCACGGAGCAGGTGGCAAGTTGCTTTTCCATATTCTGCTTTGTGAGGACATAACAAATTCCTCACCAGGCCAAATATGGGCACTGTACTCTTGGGCATCCCTCCAGAACTATAAGAAATAACTTTCTGTTCTCTATAAATCACCCAGTCTCGGGCATTTTGTTTTTAGCATGACAAAATGTACCCAGGCAGACTTTCAGATGGCAGATCATTTAAGATAGATTTTGACAGAGATTGGAAACGGAGGGTTACTCTGAGTTACATGAATGGCATAGAAGGCCTGGCAGTCTACAGCAATAGCAGAAAGCAGGCAGGGGCATCTTTGGGAAACAGAGAAGAGTTTTAGGAGCACAGAATACAAGAGGAACAGAGGGGAAGCTGTTGTAAAGGGAGGCTAAGACTGTGTCCATCTGGAAGCCACTTCTGTGGAGGTCTGCAAACCTTGGCTGAGGAGATGACTTAATGCGGTATGTCCTGTTAGCCACCAGGGCTCCTTCTCCCTGGTAGGAGCATTGCGGCCTCCACAGGCTTCCTACTCTCCTTCCTTGGTAGAGCTTTCCATTTGCTCCTGGCATATGGTGCCAGCACTCGGGTGCCAGCTTGCACAACCACTCCACTTTCAGCCTTTGTATTAGGGGATTGTGGACAGCAGGGGCTTCCGGCCAACAGGAGGTCTAAACCAGAGTGTCTGCTTGAGTGCTGTGCTTGGGATGAGTCCCAAGTTCAGGGTAGGGACGGGAATTCCTTTCTGACCTTGGGGCACAATCAGTTTAAATGCTCAGGGTCCTGGAATTTAATTACCCATCTTATCTCAGCTTGCAAAGCTGTAACCATGGCTCATAGTTACAAAAGTGTCTGGTTCTTTACAATCCAGCCAGCGGCCACAGCCTGGTGCCCTCCTGACAGTGATTAATTGGGAAGGGTGGGACCTGGGGAAATCCTTTCCCCTCCCTTCAGTTCTGCCAACTTGGCTTTGAACCCACAAGAGTACTTTTAGACCAAGATTATGCCTGCTCCCCGTCTCTCTCACCCCCACCGTCTCCGTGTGTTGTACATTCTATTTGGCACTCTTGGGAGTTTACATTTGTTAGGTTAACTATGACCCACATTTCCCTACTTGGAAGGGAAGGCTCCATTGGCCTTCTGTGTGATTTATTCTTCCTTCTTTGAGCTCTTGATGATGAACTTAGCAGCTCTGAACATTCTCCTTTGTTCTAAAGTTTGTGGAGAGGTTCTTCCTTTGTTCCTCCCAGGATATAAGTGCAATTATATGTTTTTCTTAAAATGTCGAAAAGGAGATAAGCTAGACCCTTTGAGCTTAATGAGCTCTAAGTATCCAAGTATTGCAGAACAATATTGCACACATTCCTTTGTTTGGAGCGTCATTCATTCAGGGTGGAGCCTAACACAATCATTTGTTTAATGGTGTCTATATATCCGTGTTAGTACACTTCCTATTTCCATGACAAAATACCAGAGAAAGTACTTTGAAATAAGGAAATATTTATTTTAGGTCAAAGTTTTGAAAGTTTTGGTTCAAGTTAGCTAGAGCCATTGTTTTGGGTCTGAGGTAAGGAAGAATATCATGGTTGTGGGAATATAGGACAGTGGTTGTTCACCTTATGGTGGTCAGGAAGCAGACTAATGATATGGTCCCCAAGGGCATAGCCTAAGTGACCTACTTCCTCCAGCTAGGATTCCACAGTTCTGTTCCCTCTGAACAGTCTACTCAAGATGTGAATCCATAAGTGCATTGAACCATTAGGTAACAGCTCTTATGACACCATCATCTTTGGAAACACCCCTACAACCTACCTAAAGGCATGCTTCATTAATCTTCTAGGTGTCTCTTAATTCAATCAAGTAGACAGTTAAGATTAACCATCTCAACATCATAAGTTATTTGTCCATTCTCCTAGCACATTTATTTATATTGTTTCAGTTATTATAAGTAGTGATTGATCAGCCTTGTTAAATCTCATGTTACACTCTGTGGAGTAACATCACACACTGGGATCTTCAGGAAATGGCTGTAAAAAAATTGCCTGTAGGGAGTTTATTCCTTTCTACCTGAGAGATCAAAGTTGCCTCCATGATCAACACTATGTCAGTCAAGTTTCTGTTACTGTAACAAAATACCTGTGGCAGTCAACATAGAAAGAAGAGATGTTGGTTCTGGTTTAGAGGTTTTATTCCATAGTCACTGGACCATGTTGCCTTAGGGCCCACGGTGATGCAGCCCACATCAGTGGGAACACATGGTTCAGGAAACTGATTACCTCATGAGAAGTAAAAAAAGAAAAGATATAAGACCTGTAGTCCTATAGTCCTTTTGAGGGTGTGCCCCCAATGACCCTAATCCTCCCACTGAGTATTACTTAAGGGTTTTCATAATCTTTAATAGTGCTGAGCTGAGGACCAAGCCCTAACATGTGGGCATTTAGGGAACATGTCACATCCAAATTATAGGAAAGGGACAGTGAAGACGATCAGACAGACAGACAGACTCCTGACTACTAAAGACACATGAAAGGCCTCAGCCAACACATAAGGAGCCTGGGAACTGAAATAGCTTCACAGAGCTGTACCAACACGAGGAAGGACAGACCTTTGACTCTTCCACAGGGATCAGTCACTAGCTGGGTTCACCTAACAGTGTGGCTCTCTGAATTTGAGTGAGACATCTCTTTTTAAAAAATTTTACTTATGTATGTATTTTTTCAGGTATGAGTGCTCTGTCTGCACATATGCCTGCATTCCAGAAGAGGGCATCAGATTCCATTATAGATGGCCATGAGCCACTATGTGGTTGCTGGGAATTGAACTCAGGACCTCTGGAAGAGCAGCCAGTGCTCTTAACCACTGAGCCATCTCTCCAGTCTGAGGGAGACATCTCTTATTGAAAGAGAGTCATGTTTATGAGCTGGAAGCCATCAGCATTCCTGATGCTGCCAAATGAAAATTCCAGCCATAAAACATCTAACATGCCTGTGTGTGTGTGTGTGTGTGTGTGTGTGTGTGTGTGTGTTGTGTGTTGTGTATGTAGATTCATGTAACCAGAAGCAGTGAACCATTGTGTCCACTACATATCATTTCTAGAGTTGAATTCCTGTCTCATAGGGTATAGGCAGATTCATGCTGTAGATATTGTCTACAGTAGATATTGTCAAACAATATTCCTAAATGCTTGTGCTCAAATGCCATCTTAATTTAGATTCTCTTATCTTAAGTAGACTCTTAGCAACATGACAAAGAAAATTTATAGGGTCACTGATATTAGAATCATTCATACATTGACTTAGTATATATTATAGAGAAAGTCGAGTTTAGAGCATTGAAGTATGCTAATTATTCTGTAACTTACAGCTTCAAACTGTCTACAACCATTCAGGTTGTTCTGAAATGTACTATGGAACAAATAGAGCCTAAGGCTTCCTACTGAGCTGAGAAAAGAAAGGAAATCGGACATGTGGATTGATGGTTGCCTCCCATCTCATTTTCCAGAGTGGCTAAGTCAATGAAGGTCCCTGTGTATGAGACCCCTGCTGGATGGAGATTCTTCTCAAATCTGATGGACTCCGGACGATGCTCTCTGTGTGGAGAAGAGAGCTTTGGCACTGGTAGGCTGGGCTGGGCTCATGTTCCTGGTGAGGGTGGCTGTACTTCTGCAAACCCAGTGGAGACTTGTAAATCTTTCTGTGCATCAAAGGCTGGAGGAAGAATTACTTAGAGGCCAAAACAAACAAACAAGTAAACAACAGAGAAACCCAGTAGGATGTGTGCAGTGACACATCTACTTCTTTTATTGTTTTTTTGGGGTTTTTTTGGGGGGGGGTGTTTTGTTTTGTTTTTGTTTTTGAGACAGGGTTTCTCTGTGTAGTTTTTGGTGCCTTTCCTGAACCTTGCCTGTAGACCAGGCTGTCCTTGAACTCACAGAGATCTGCCTGGCTCGCTCTGCCTCCTGAGTGCTGGGATTAAAGGCATGTGCCACCACCGCCCGGCTGACACATTTACTTCTTTTGGATATTTATTTTTAAAAAAATTCCTTTCATTAAAAAAGAAGTTCTGTTATGGTAACAGAATATCATATTAATCATACCACTCAATTTCTAGTGTTATCAACTCGTGGTCTCTCTCTCTGTCTCTCTCTCTCTCTGTCTCTCTGTCTCTCTCTCTCTGTCTCTGTCTCTCTGTCTCTCTCTGTTCTCTCTCTCTCTCTCTCTCTCTCTCTCTCTCTCTCTCTCTGTATAGCCTTGGCTGTCTAAGAACTAGCTCTGTAGACCAGGCTGACTCACAGAGATCTGCCTGCTTCTGCCTCCTGAGTGCTGGGATTAAAGGCATGTGCTACCACTTCCAGGCTGTGGTTAGTCTTTTGATCGTTATTTGATAATGATTTTGTAGTACTGAAGACTGAACTTTGGGATTTTCATATGCTAGACAAGTGCTCTGCCACTAAACTACTTCTTCAAACCTTTTAAATTTTGAGTTAGGGTCTCACTCACAAGCTAGCTTTGAACATGTGACCTTGACCTCCAGAGTAGATTATGGGTGTGTTTCACTATGTTTTTTTTTCTATGTATATGAGGCTAGTATAGAATTTACTAGATAGCTCAGGCTAGCCTCAAACTTGAACTTTTCATCTTCCTGTCTTTACCTCCTGAATGACTGGCAGGTGCTACCATGTCCCTCCCTCTCTCCCTCTCTCTCTCTCTTTTTTTAAAATTAATCATCAACATGGCTTTCTCTACTCTCTCCACAAAGAAAGTTACCTTTCCTGATTGTTATGAAGCAACCTCCCACCCCGAAGCTCATCTTGTTATTCCTGAATATTTTAGTGGGAATCTTTAAATATAAAACCGCCTTGTAAAAAAGTATATAACCATGGCACCATTGTCACATGTTTAAAAATGTTTAAAATTACTTCTTTAATAACTTAAAGATGTCACTCCATTGCTTTGCATATTTCCGTGAAAACTGTTATAATTTGTACTTCGAGTCTTCTATATAAAGTGTCTTCTCCAAGTCCCTCTAGCTGCCTTCAATTTTTTTTAATTTTTGATTTTCAGTGGCTAAAATTTAATATGTCTAGGTGTGTACGTGTGTGTGTGTGTTTAGACCTCCTTTTAACTGGGTCTACATTTATTGTTAATTTTGGAAAATAGTTACTACCATTTCAAACATTGATCCTTTATTTTCTCTTTTTCTTGTGAGACTCCAGTTACACTATATGTTAGATCACCCATGACCAGAAATGACTTGAAGCTTTTACATGCACTCATCGAATTTGGCTTCTTCTTTTCTTCTTTTCTTTTTCTTTTTGTGTTTAAGTTTTGACGATCCTCATTGACATACGTCTTAGGTTTCTGTCACTTTGTTAAAGACCATGACAAAAAGCAACTTGGGGAGAAAAGTTTACTTCGTCTTACAGCTTATAGTCCGTCATGAAGGAGGTCAAGGCAGGAACTCGAGGCAGGAAGCTGGAGGCAGGAGCCGCAGGAGAAGCTGTGGAGGAACGTTGCTCCCCATGGCTTGCCCAGCCTACTTTCTTAACAACCCAGGACCCCCTTCCTAGGAGTGACAGCACCCCTTGTTGGCTGGACCCTCTTCTGCCAATCATTACATCAAGAAAATGCCCACATGCTTGCCTACAGTCAACCCATTAGAGACATTTCTCAATTGAAGTTCCTCTTCCCAAATAACTCTAGCTTGTGTCAGGCTGACAAAAAAAGAAGGGAACAGGACAACTCATCTTTATATTGATTGATTCTTTCCTTCATTTCCAGTGTGTGATAAGCCTATGGAAGGAACTCTGATGCTGTGAGATGTTTTGTTTGTTCAGCTAGAGTCTCATTATGTAACTTGAGTTGGATTGAAACTCTCAATCTTTCTGATTTTGCCTCCCAAATATTGGGATGGTTAGTGTGTGCCAGCATACTTTAGTTTGCTTTCTATTTCTACCATTTACCTTTACTTTTAAAAGAGTTCTCCAGGAGAACTGCCTGTCTATATAAGTTGTTGATCATCTCCATTACGTTTGGCTAATAGCTGGGTCATCTGAGATTCTGGTTGTACTGATTACAATTGATTACAAACATACACTTACTAGCTTTTTCTTGCCTTTTGTGAATCTCATAATTTTTTAATCTATCTCTTCCTTCAGGCCAACTAATATGGAATGTTAAATTTATGTAGGCAGTAGTTGAGTTGGGTTGAGGCTTTATTGTTCCCATTATAAACTTTAGTGTACCACAGGCCTAAAATTGTTCTAGAAGTGGGACACTGTACTGTGGACTAAACCAGAGGTGAGAATCTGCAGGGAGGTTGCTTTTGTTTTGTTTTGCTTGCTTGCTTATTTATTTTGCATACTTCTGTTTCATACTCAGCAATCAGATATTGCATGCCTGAAACACAAACAGCAATCTCTCATCAGGTGGTGCTTTTTGCTTAGCATTGATGTAGAAGTCTTGAGCCCAAGAGGGTTTATTGATCTCTCTATAGAAGCAGAGGTATTTTTACCCGTGTCTCTCATACAGCAGTGATAAATCTTCTCCTGGACCCTTAGGGTGAGGGGCGAGGTTTTCAACCTGTTTCATACAAGAGAAGGGACCAGGGAACCTCAACGGGCTTTGAGGTTTCAGATGCTCAAGCCAGGTTCAGTGTTGCATACAGCAATTCTGCTCAGTTGCTAGTAATATAGCACAAACAGGGCAACTGGCGGAGAAACTGTGAAGTTCCCATAATCCCTTCTCCTCTATCTTCATAAGCATTTACAGAATGCTTGCAATGTACCATGTGCTTTATAATTTCTTTATAATTAAGAGGATAAAAATGTTACACGTACAAGCCATGTTGTAACCTTTTTGTGCTGGTTAGTTCGTGTCAATTGACACAAGCCTAGAGTCACCTGGCAAGAAGAAACCTTAACTGAAGAATTGCCTTGATCCTGTTGGCCTGTGGACATACCTGTGGATCATTTTGTTGATTGCTAATTGATGTAGGAGGCCCCAGTCCACTGTGGGTGGTACCATTCCTGCACATGTGGGCCTGGGCTGTATAAGGTAGTTGAACAAATCACTAAGTAGCATTTCTCTATGGTCTCTGCTTCGGTCCCTGACTCCAGGTTCCTGTCTTGAGTGCCTGCTTGGCTATCCTTGGTGATGGACTAGAACCTGTAAGCCAAACAAACCCTTTCCTCCCTTTGTTTGTTGTTAACTTGATACCAGGTAGAGTCATCTGGGAAGAGGGCACCTCGGTTGAGAAAATTCCTCCATCGGATGGCCTGTAGGCAAGTGTGGGGGAGCATTTCCCTAACTAATGATTGATGTTGCAGGGCCCAGACCAGTCTAGGCAGTGCTTCCCTGGACAAGTGGTCCTCAGAACACAGGCTGAGCAGGTCATGAAGACTAAACCAGTAATCAGCTTTCCTCTATGGCCCCCATTTCATTCCTGCCTCCAGGTTCCTGCCCTGATTTCTCTTAGTGATGGATTATGACCTGGAGGTTGTAAGATGAATAAATCCTTCTCCTCTTACGTTGATTTTTGGTCAGTGTTTTATTGCCGCAGCAGATAGCAGACTAGGACAACTTACTAATACACATTTCTACTTAATAAACATTTATTAATTGCTTTGTGATTATAGAGCATTGTATTGGGTGATATGTTGACTACAAAGTGAAGACCATATTCCTAAGGATAAGAAGATGTCTACAAAACAGAAACTTTGAAGGACCACAAAGAGGCCTAGAGAATGTAGTTTAGAAGATGAGATAAGGAAAAAGACACGGACGCTGGAAGTTTAACGTGTGCACTTTTTGAAAGAGATGGAAGCTGAGCTTGTACTTGAAGAGTGGGGAGGACTTTTAGACTGAGACATGAAAGACCAAGGCCCTGCCAGATACAGCATAGTGTCAGAAAGCCAGGGGAGGTGGAAGGGCAGGGATGTATGTGTCTTTTAGGTGGTCAATTGCTCAATCGCTCACTTTTCCTGGAGTGGTATTTTTCAAATATGGATCATGAGACTAATATGGTAACATCAATTGATTTAAGAATAGAAGCTGTGAGAAGTGCGTGGCAATTTAGATGTTGCTTGCCAAAATTTCTGCATACATGTAAGTATACACATGCACACATACATATGTGTACAGTAATTCTCTTGGTAAAATGCACTTATTATGGATCATGGTGAAAATATCTGTAAGCATCTTTGGCAAGAGTCATAAAACTTTTTATAAAAGGCAAGATAGTAAATATTTTAGGCTTTGCCGGCCATAAGGCTTTATGGGGTCTCTGTCGAAACTGCTCAGCTCTATGACTGTAGCACAAAGGAGTCACAGATGACGACTAGACAAACCGGGATGACTATCCTCCAATAAAGTGTTAGTCCTGGACATGAGCACGAGTTCAGAGTTTACCCAAGGGCTGTCATTTGCTTCCTCTGAACACAGGGCCAGGTAAAGGGGAGGGTTTCAAGAGACAGAGCTGGAAATGTCACGAGAAGGGAGTTTCTGAAGCCCATTGCCTTAGATATTGAGCCTCAACAAGACACAGCTTGGACTCTCAGCTCGCTGGGGGTGGGAAGGCCACGTTCCACACGGACGGGGAGGTCAGCCTGCAGGCGCGTCCAGCGAGTTTTGCTTTGAGATAGTGATTCCGACTGCAGCATGGAGGCTGGACTGGATGGGGATCTGAACAACTTTCACTTCCAGAGCTGTCTATCATTTTCCTTTCAAGGAACACAGGAGATTTTTTTCATTCATGTCAAGGGCTTTAAAATTGTTGCATCCCCTGCCACTTTGGCAGGTTAAAAATGTTAGCCTACTTTGATAGATGAAGCCTCTGAGCCCAAGGAATAGTGAAATGGCTCTCCCAGGGTGCTGGCGCCTGGAAGAAGTCTGCATTTGCATTAAATCGAGCAGAACTAAAAGATGGTTCTCTGTCTCTTTGGTGTGCACTGCTTCCAGCGTGCTTGTCCATCTTTCCATGAAAATGACTCCTTCTGCCTGCGGAACCGTTGAAAGTATGTGAGCGCTCCGGTGCCTGCAGGAACATGGCGCTGCGTCTAGAGAAGAGAAACGGCTTCATTCAGCTCTTGCATCAGGCTTCCTTAATACCAGGGCTTAGAAGGGCTCTGAGCTGGCTGTGTCAGAATCACAGGGAAGCTTGTGTGTGTGTGTGTGTGTGTGTGTGTGTGTATGTGTGTGTGTGTGTTTCTATGTGTTTCTATCATATACCAACTTTGAATCTCTTGAGAGTGATTCAAAATGGTGCCATGGGTCTTTGCATTTTAAAGAGAATATGATTAAGTCGTTCTGGTGTACATCCAGGGATATAACACGAGATATCAGTGTTTTTGCTTTGCATCAGGGCTGGGAGAAAGAGTGTGTCTGAGATTCCACACTGAGTTGAACTAAGCAGCGCAAGGACACAGGGACAGAAGACTTGTGACTCACATCCAGGACTCCTGCTTGACACTGAGGCTTCTGTGTCCCTCATTTCCAACTTGTAAAAATTGGTCCATCATAAGAGCTATCTCTCCATGTTAGAACATGGCTTTCAGAATCCATAGCTGGGCATAGGAAGAGAACTGGAGAGATAGAAAGACTCAGAGGAGCTTCTAAAGTATACTTCAGCTTTCCAAAGCAGAGGCCTTTGCCAGTGTCCCTGGGGCATGGAACTGTGCACCAACCAAGAATGTTCAATGCAGTGCCAAGAAAGCTTGGAAATAAGACTCAACCTCAGCTCAGGGATGCCAAGACATTGCCCAGGGTTAGGTCCCCAGGGAGCAAGATATATCCTGAATAGAAATGCCCCTGCTGGCATCTCTGGTTCTCAGGGTGTGCCAAGGTAGCAGGCTGGTAAACAGATCTATGTCCAGGCCTCTCTTGTGTGAGGAGGTCCAGGTGCCAGGCAGTAGGAATCTGCATTCATTGCTCTAGCAAAGACACTGGATAATAGAAGCGAAGTCATCTTTTGTGCTAGTACCAGGTGTCCACCCATGTCCCAGCAAGGATCTGGAAAGCTGCTTTCCTGGGGGTGGGGACATTTTGTACATACTCAGTCAGCAGAAGATTATTCATCTGAATGGCATTTGGGCTTCTTCTTCCAGTTTTAAAGGAATCTGGGCTTATTCCAAACACAAAGAGAATGTACTAATATACTAAAATTAGGAATTTTTTAAAAAGCCAAAACTTGAGGAAAATTTTTTTGCATTGTTAACAATATTCCTCCATTTTTTCATCATTAGCATGATGAAAGAGGCCTTGTTGTTCTCAGAGCATGTGGATTGTCCTAGACCAGAGTTGGTGAGTTTGTCCTATGGCAGGCAATGCTGAAGAACTGCCCTCTGGGTCAAGATCTCCAAGCTTGACTGAAGCGTGATCCTAACTAGTCTTATCAATAAAGACCAGGAGTCAGATATCGGGGTAAAAGCTGAAAGATCAGAGAAGCAGAGCAGCAGCCACCAGAGAGTTCTTACCTCTCTCAATCCTTGAACTAAAAGGTGCTGAGATCTTGTCTCCATCCACCTTATATTCCTGTCTCCACCTCCCGAATGTGCTGGAATCAAAGGCGTGAGCCTCCCAAGTGCTGGGATCAAAGGCGTGAGTGAGCCTCCCAAGTGCTGGGATCAAAGGCATGAGCCTCCCAAGTGCTGGGATTAAAGGTGTGAGCCACCACTACCTGGCCTCTATGGTTAACTAGTGGCTAGCTCTGCCCTCTGATCTCCAGGCAAGCTTTATTTGTCAGAACACAAACAAAATATCACACAACACTTGGCCACCAGCTTTAGTACTGTCACCTGCATAGCGGCAAAGGCTCTCATACCTGCCAAAGAAAACCATGCAGTACAACCGTATTGATTGTTTCTAAGCAAGTATGCTATGTTGACTTGTCTAGAATAATAGCTTTGTTTGTTTGTTTGTTTAAATGCGTCAAGGCATTCCTAAGTTATGCATGCATCCATTTCTTTATGGAAATTTGGAATTACATACAGAACTCCTGACCATAACACGCTTATCCAAATTGTCCCATCGGATTTGTGCCCTGTGAATTTTTGAGTACAGCATCGTGTTCTTGAACCAGCAGTTTTCACATCTTGGATTTTAGTATAACAGAAAGAGGCCTGTGGCTTGCCTTGCCACACAGAATCTTCAGTACCCTTCCAATTTTCTGAGGTCTGCGGGATTTCTCTGCTTGTCATGCAGGTTCTGTAAATGTGCCAAGGATAGGGGCCAAGTCTGTCTTCTTCAGACCTCATTCTTTGATATAAGGTAGGTTTCCAGTAAGTGCTTACAGGACCCATAGAAAAGCAGAAAGATAGGTGGAGGGAAAGAGGGAAGGCAAAGAGGGGGGATTTCAACTTTGCTATTTCTTCCTCTCATCCATAATTGTATTTTTATCATTCTCAAGTGGTTGTATTTGTTAAAATCTGGAAATACGGGTATCTCAACATTTTGGAGAACTCACAGGAACAATTCAAACACACACAAACCATACGAGTGTAGCCCAGTTGCAAGAGGATCCAATAAAGAAGATTACAAAGAAAATTATATAAAATTATAAAACTAAGTTTTGATGCTTTTTGCTGTCTTATCATCACCAGCACAAATTCATAGCTAATAAAACAGTTCTAGAAAGATCTCCCCTTCCAGAACCCATACTCATGGTTGGATTTTAAAGTGTGGTAGTTTGTACCATTAACTTCTCCATTTCCGCGTGGGTGCTGACACTAACTGGGATATGGCTATGCTTGACCGTGGGCTGCTTCCAGCTTTTGTGATTCAGTCCTCAATGCTACTAAAGCTTAGTGTCTTTAGCACAGTCATCCTGGGATCTGCTGTCTTGTGCTTCGCCTTATTGACTTATTCTTCAGTTCCTTTGCATAAGGAAGTTTTATCGCCCCCAGAAGTTGTACAGTTTACCACAGTCTCAGGCCATTCTCCTTCATTTCGACTCTCACTATATATGAACTACAAACATCTTAACTTGTACAGTTTACAACAGTCTCAGGCCATTCTCCTTCATTTCTGCTCTCGCTGCTTATGAGCCACAGATACTGCGTAGACTTAAGTCTCCCATGTTGTCCAACTGTTTTATGCTTCTCCAAGTCAAATGAAGGAAAGCTTATGTCTGCTCCCTTGCAAGGGGACTTAATTTCACATTTGTCTGTTTTCAATTCTGCCCAGTCAGCAGGAGAAAGAAAGAGGCCAACGTACCTCCGAGTTTCAGATGATCAAGTACAGTGATTTTCCTTCTCTGTGGCCAGTGTATGGTGATATTTTCTTTTGTACCAAAATGTTAATAAAGTTGCCTGGGGGGTCAGAGCTATTAGCAAGCCATAGCCAGAGTCTGGCGCACAAGTAGTGACAAGGCAGTCAGGTGGTTGGGTTTACGACCAATGAGAAAGGAGCACAGAAGTCTATTTAAAGACAACCCACAGGAAATACCTCCCTTTTTTTCTCGGAGAGGTTGCTTCAGCAAAAGAGGCTAGCCAGCGACAAGCGGGTAAAGCTCTTAGCTCTGACCTCTTGGGTTTTTCTCCTTACCTTGGCCTTGTGTTTCTTCTTAAATACGTCTACACCAGTGCTTCTAAATTTGGCTAGATTGCAGAAGGGGTGAACCGTTGTGATGACAGTATTATCAGGGCTGGGAGAGCAGTTTCTCTGCAGGACTGTTAGAAATGGGCTGTGTGCAATTCAGTCTAGGTTAGGCAGAGTGTGGAGGCACCGTGATTGACATCCCCAAGAGCCTCCTTGTAAAGTTGGAAAATTGAAACTACTTTTTGGATTCTCTGCAAGTCATCACCCGCTGTGTTGGAAACAAAACTCCCATTGGAGTGGGAAGAGTGTGTCCATCCCATGACCCCTTTCCATGAGATTTTCATGGGACATGTTCCATGGACCATGAGTGCATACTGCATGTTGATGATGAAAAGTAATGAGAGTTGTTGTTTAAATGGATTGGTGCCTTGGAGCTACATCTGCACTTTCCAGTGCATTCTGGGACCTAGAGCCTAGGAGATCATGGCCATTGATTAGTCACAGGCTTAGGACTTCCAAATAGAATGAGCATTACTTTGCACAGTGTCTATTAAGGGGCTTTTAAAGAAGATGTCTTGTCCTTTGGGATTTAGATGCAATCCCTGAAATTGTGCTTTGAGCCTTCCTAATGGGTTTTTGGAGATTTCTAGTCACTAAGAGGCCTTATTGAGGAGGGAGTGCAGTGACTGAGTGAAAGGTCTTTAGCCTGAAAGCCACTGGGGATCTTCCTGGTTTGCATATGACTTATTGGAAACAATTCATAGAGAGTTACGTTTTTCCTATGAGTCTTGGCAACACAGGAATAATGTGGGATATATAGATTAAGAGACCTCTGTTCTAGGACTAATGTGTTCCTGTGAGGGAGGTGCATCCACTGGCTGGCCAGGAAACTGCTAACGTGCTCCGTTCTCTGACCTGGAGAGTCAATTGACCAGGAATGAGTAAATAAAGTAGTGCTAATAGATGTTACTTATGGATGCCTCCTAAGCAGTAGACACAATGCCTAGCACCACACTCTGCTTTATTCTCTACCACGAAATGAAGAAGGGACCATAATCGGCCCCTGTTTTATGGATGAAGTCCCCGTGGCTTAGGGAGGCTCAGGCCACTGGCTAAAGTCGCCTTGACCAAGTAAGGATTCGAACTCACTCTTGCTGGTTCTCCAACACCTGCTGCTGACGTTTCAGTGATGCCAGCAATCCATCATTATCCTTTTGTATGGAGATGGAATCAATTCCACGTACTCTGTAGGATGGTGTCCTGCAAACGGCATGGTACCAGGAGCTGGCAGAGCTAGCTCTAGTCTTGACACCCCTGCTCTGCGCTTCTGTTGATTTGGATGGACAGCTTTGCTTTTCTGCACCTCCATCTTCTTACCGGTGAGATGGATCCTCGTGGGCAGGTGACTGGTGGAGTTCCCGCCATTGTAATAGGTAATTACAGTTTCTGCCATTGTAATAGGAGCTTGCTCTCGCTAGCCTCACTTTTAAGGAGGAGCCAGAAGTTCATGCTGTCATTCATTTATTCACCCAGCAAAGGTTTCCTTCATACCTTTCAGGAGGCAGGCCAGGAATGCAGTGAAAAGAAGTTCTAGATGTAAGCCCTTCCCCTGTAGAGTTTGCAAGGCAGTTCTAAAAGGATGATTGGCCCAATCATGTTGTATGAGATATCATTATTGCACTGCATCTTTCATATGGTTCATTTATTACTACAACTCTGACTTATCAAGACCCGTGGAGCCTACAGTGCAGAGGCCATGAGGGCAGTGGTTGCTGCCACATGGCCTTTCTGAACTCACAGCAGGCTCTGACCCTATTCCAGGCAGGTGGACTTTGTTCACCCACTGATAAGCATCTGTGCATTTCCAAACATTTATTTTTTTAGCATAGAAAGGTGAGTGTTTCTTAGTGAGCCTTCCTTTCTACCAGATGTAAAAGAGCTGAATAGCATTAGTTTGAGAAACAGACACAACAAATTGTGTCACGATTCTTTAGTACATTCTGGAGTCTATCCAGAAGGATGGAGAGCCCCTGGTTTTACTTCATGGTCCTGCTATGTAAAGAAGATAAATCCTTGTCTTGGGCAGATGATGTGAAGATGGAGAGAATGTCACAACTGAATGAGAATTATGAGTGAGCAGATAGGAACTCCTGAGATGTGGAGTGTGAGAAGAGAGGATTGCACATCCGTGCCCCAGGTCCTAGGATGGATGGCCTCAGTGATGCCCTCACCACACGGTCCCTTCGCCTGCTTCTTTCTGGGACTGCTGTCGTCACTGTACTCTTCCAGTAGGCAGGAAGGCCGTAGGCTGTTGGAGCCAAGCTGCCCAGATTCAAACCTCCTTTTTGTTACTTAATAGCTGTGTGACCTCAAATGGATGACTTCACTCCATCCCTTGTCTGTAAGAAATGATTGTCAAATTGTAGAACTTAGGAAAGAGATGTATGAACTCGCGGAGAATGGTGCCTGGTCCTCGCTGTTGTCATAGAAGGGAATTTACTCTGCTTGTAACTTCTGTTCTCATAGTCAGTGTGATGTTTACATATATACTTGTGTGGGAGTATATGCCATGTGTCATTTTGGGTTCCAGGGAGTGTATGTGCAGAGGCACATGCTAAATGTGCATGTTTTCTAAAAATGACCCTCTTTGCCAAGGACTTAGAAGCTTCTTAGGAGATGGGACTTCCCACATCCAAGTAACTGGGAAAGTCCTAGAATCAATCAGTCACTCCAAAACTGGCTAAGTCCTCACTTTTCCAGATGCAAAGGACAGAAAGAAACCATTGAGACTGGAGTATCACCCACATGGCCAGTGGCATCTCTTGAACTGGAAGGCAGTAGCTATTATCTTTGTCCCAACTTAAAGCAGAGGAGGCAGACTTGAACCCCTAAGCCAGCACGAGAGTGCACTTCCTCCCCAAGCAGCCTCTCCCAGCCCTGGCTGCCTATGACACTCACTCAGGGAGCTATTTGAAAGGATTCCCAACAACTGGTGTGACTGGTCCTATGCGGACCTGAACATGGGCGTTTTTTTAAAGTTCTCCAGTGACTGTAACTTGCTACCCAGGGTTGTGCTAGAGTTTAGTCCCAGTCTTGACAGCCCTGCTGGGCCAGATGCAAGTGCAGGATGCCCTGGATTGCCTAGCTGTATCAGGCATGAGTGCAGGACACTTTGGATTTCCGAGATATGCCAGGTAGAAGTGCAGGATACACCTTGCTATGCTAGATGTGAGTGCAGGATGCCCTGGATCTCCTGTCTGTGTCAGGGGTGAGTGCAGGATGCCCTGGATCCCCTATCTGTGTTAGGTGTGAGTGCAGGATGCCCTGGATCTCCTGTCTGTGTCAGGGGTGAATGCAGGATGCCCTGGATCCCCTATCCTTGTTAGGTGTGAGTGCAGGATGCCCTGGATCTCCTGTCTGTGTCAGGGGTGAATGCAGGATGTCCTGGATCCCCTATCCGTGTTAGGTGTGAGTGCAGGATGCCCTGGATCTCCTGTCTGTGTCAGGGGTGAATGCAGGATGTCCTGGATCCCCTATCCGTGTTAGATGTGAGTGCAGGATGCCCTGGATCTCCTGTCTGTGTCAGGGGTGAGTGCAGGATGCCCTGGATCCCCTATCTGTGTTAGGTGTGAGTGCAGGATGCCCTGGATCTCCTGTCTGTGTCAGGGGTGAATGCAGGATGCCCTGGATCCCCTATCCTTGTTAGGTGTGAGTGCAGGATGCCCTGGATCTCCTGTCTGTGTCAGGGGTGAATGCAGGATGTCCTGGATCCCCTATCCGTGTTAGGTGTGAGTGCAGGATGCCCTGGATCTCCTATCTGTGTCAGGGGTGAATGCAGGATGTCCTGGATTTCCTAACTGACAGATCCAAGATTCCTGAGGATTAGTTGTGTTGATTGGACCTGGTAGCAACAGCTGTGTGTGATGCTTTATTGATTTGCTCATTTAAGGAAATTCCTTCTACTTTTCCTTTATTGGCTTTTATTTTTTTCCCTATCTCTTCTCCCCTCTGGTGAGTATAGTATGTGCATTGGAGACTGCTGAGCCTGAGGAAATGATGATGATGACGATGATGACGATGATGATGATGGTGTGTGCATGTATAATGTGGGGGGCATGTGTGTGGAGGTCAAAGACCAACTTTTGGGCATTGCTTCTCCCCTTCCACTGTGGGTTCTAGGGATCACGTTCAGGTCATTAGGCTTGTGTGGTAGATACTTTTACCCACTGAGACATCACACAGGCCCAAGGAATGTGGTTTTAAAGCTTGAAAACGCTCCAAGTCTGATTTGAGTGGAGAGGGATCAGTGATATTTGTGACAAGAAAATAGAGTCTTTTTGTGCCGCCTTTTGCTGGAGTCTGGCAGCGCAAAACTGTGGCCCATTCAGGCATGATGGCTGTGGTGCAGGCTGGGCAGATGAAGGTGAGGTGTGCTTGGGTCAGGCTGGCTTGGATAGAGGAAGGAAAGCTGAGTGGTACTTTTAGACTTTTGAGATCGGGCCTAAATTCTCCTCACTTTGTTCCAACCGAATGGCAGGCTTTGGTTGTACGGCCAGCCAGAAGCTAGAGGAACCAAGCTTCAAAAACTGTACTGGAGTTACTCAGGACCCCAAAGGTGACACCTGCCCCCAGCCACAAAAAGACAGGAAGGACTCGGATAAGCATATTGCAGAGTGAAAGAAGCCCTCCTCAAAAGGCTGCATACTGGTTGAATCCAACCACGTGACATTCTGAAACACACGTGTTTCACATCTGAATCTCTATGCATCACTGACAAATTTAAAAATTCAGGTTTTCTTTTCAAAGTAATATGTACATGTTTATTTTAGAAATAAAGCAAGAGGCAGAGAAGAAAATCAACCAGAGTTCTGCCATTTCAGAGCTGTATAAGCATTGTTAGTAGTTCTGCTAGCCACCTGTGCCCACATGCGTTCATGTACTGCCCACAAGAATGCACACAATATTATTTCTGTTAAACTGTTTCCATTTATTAAAATTGCATGAGCATCACTCTGTGTTACTGAAGACTCTTGTTTAATATCTTATCCATGCAAGAGGTTTGCCTTCGGCTTTTTCACAATTACTCTGTTGTTCAACAATTAATATTTATTCTTCCAAGTTTTCCCTCTAAGCTATCCCCGTTAGTGAATGTCTGTAAGAGTAAAGGCTAAGAAAGAGAACAGCAGAGTCCAGAGGCCACCAGCATGTAGAGGCTTTTGGTCATTATTACCAAACTACTGGACTAAACTGCCCTCATCTACATTGGTGCTTTACTCTTGCTGGGAAATTTCTATTTTAAGGCAGCCTTTGTTAGTGTGGCAGTCTCCAAATGCTGTCCCACCCCATTGACTTTTCCATGACTACAGTAAGACTGAACATTTGTTCAGATGTTTGCTGGCCATTGTTACTTTCCTCTTGACAGTTGCTAGTTTGGGATGTGGCTTATGGTGCTGTGGCCTCAAAAGAAAAGGGATTGCCTGTGCCTTTCCCACAGCTGTCTATTAGGGTTCCTCTCTTATTGAATCCTGGAAACATTTTACAATATTCAGTTCATTATTTATGTCCTATCTATCTATCTATCTATCTATCTATCTATCTATCTATCTATCATCTATATCTATCATCTATCTCTTTCTATCATCTATATCTATCAATCATCTATATATCTCTATCATCTATATCTATCTATCATCTATCTCTTTCTATCTATCATCTATATCTATCTATCTATCTATCTATCTATCTATCTATCTATCTA
>CABHPQ010174775.1:25903-38785 GCA_902168405.1 Peromyscus aztecus
ATCTGTATCTATCTATCTATCATCTATATATATCTATCTATCATCTATATCTATCTATCTCTTTCTATCTATCATCTATATCTATCTGTATCTATCATCTATATATATCTCTATCATCTATATCTATCTATCATCTATCTATCTCTTTCTATCTGTCTATCATCTATGTCTGTCTATCTATCTATCTATCTATCTATCTATCTATCTATCTATCTTATAGTGAGTGTGTATGTGTGTGTGTGTGTGTGTGTGTGTGTACATTTCCCCGTTTGTAGTAGGCTTTTGGAAAACTCCTTGCTTCTTTGTGCATTCATGTTTCTTACATAATTTACCTGACACTGATAGAGCATTGGAGTTCACTTGCCTTGAAGTGTGATCATCCCCGCCAAGCACTGTGATCATCCAAAGGCAACATCTAAATAACTGCAGCATCATTTCTTGTCTCTCTCTCTTCTTCAGTGAACTAGAGAGCACAGCTAACTTCACTTGATCACTGGTCCCTTATGATTCTTGGCAAATGTTACCCCTGCTGGCAAAGATGCTCAGGACAGCTCACAATTTACTGCGTGTTATTTGCAGATGACTAGGGTGGGTTTTATCCATCTGAAAGAACTCCGTGTCTCCATGCCACTAAATTCTGACATCTTTCTTAAGGACTTAACAGCATCTAATGGTTCTATCTCTGGTAATGGGATCCAGCTGGAGATCTAAGGTATGCAAAGCTCTTGTTTTAGACAAAGGGGTATTTTTCTCCAGCCAGTAAGTAAAAGTGACTTTTTTTTTCAGCTATAAAAGGACAGGAAGGATTGAGCTGATCACACTGGGCAGGGTGTCCTAGGCTTGTTGTTTGGGCAGCTGGCCATATTGCTATGCTTGAGTCTTCCAAGTTTCTTCCATTTCTTGTAGCAGCATGAAGAGCTCACTGGCTGGGACAAGTCTCTTTATGGTGTGATGATTAATGCCCAGGGTCTTCTTAACCTGGAGCCAGCCACAGTGGGACATCCAACAGTGTCATTGGCAGACCATCGATCAGCACGTGTTAAGAACTAAAGACTAAAGACGTGACTCTTTTTCCTATTGGTTTAAGTTACTTTGCTGTCCTCTCTGGTTACATGTTTTTCTCCCCTAGAGAAAATATTTAACATTTAGTAATGTAGGTAGAAAACAATGGTAAACAGTCTGTAGTTTCAGTTTTAGTCCTTACAGATGTTTGACTTAACTGAGAAAACACTTTGTCTCATTTTCAAGGTTTTAAGAGCTCCGTGACATGAGTCTGCTTTGTTGATTTTTTTCATCACCTTAAAACCAAGAACGAGCTTGTCCATTCTCACTGCCTGATTGCCATAGGAAATGGTCCACTTCTGATCCCAGTCTCATTTCCTAAGATGTTGCTGTTGCTAGGTTGAAAAGAAGGAGAAAGAGGCTTGTGTTAATAACAGAATGGCTTGTTTTAAAACAAGTGTGGAGGAATCAACATTGTAGGCACCTTATGAGAATTACCTTCAGCCACCAGCCTCTGTGACATCTCAGTCACCTCTAAATACTTATGGAGATTTAGTTGATTAATCCCAGAAGAAGCCACAGGGCAGAGGCTGCTAACTGTTCTTGTAGTATAACCAAGTGTAGCATACAGAAGTAGGTGGCTAAGATGGGATCTGAACACGCAAACCTGGTCTCTAGAATGTGCTTCCCTTCACTGCCTTTTAAAAGACATGGCCTTCCTATGTTACCTGGGCTGACTTCAAACTTCCAATGCTGCCCCACCTTATTGAGTAGCTGGGGATACAGGCAAGCACCACCATCCTAGTGCCTGCCCTTTGAACTTGATTAAATTGTTACAGGGTCACAAGGTTGGTGATAGTATCATTATATTACAGATGAGAAATTGAGGCTTGGAAGGGTTAGCAACTTTTTTTTTTTTTTTTGAGACAGGGTTTCTCTGTGCAGCCCTGGCCATCCTGGAACTCACTCTATAGACCAGATTGGCCTTGAACTCAAGAGATCTGCTTGCCTCTGCCTCCCGAGTGCTGAGATTAAAGGTGTGTGCCACCGCCACCTGACGTGAGATAGTAACTTGTAAATGACTTTTCACACCTGGCAAGCAGCAGAGGTTTGTTGTGCTCCACTATTCAAAGCCTTCCTCATGCTTGTCCCACACTGCAACACGTTCCTTCCAAGTCAGCGCTTTGTCTACTCCAGAGAAAGCTGCCCAAGAGACAGACATTAAGTGTATCTGCAACACACACTCCTGGACCTGCGTGGCACAGCAAACTCCCCATTCAGCCTGTATGAGTTATTTGTATTAGGGTCACGGTTAGAAATGGTTCTCTTTTCTGCATAAATAGCTGCAGGATTCAGCTTTTCAGTCATCCCTGCCTCTGGGACTTTGGGTTCGCTGTCCTTTGGCTGGGATGCCTTCTCTAGATGTCTGTGTCCATTTCATGATCCTGCTCTCTCATTCTCAGGTGTGATTAACTCACTGAACCTGACCCTCACAGCTGCATTAGTGTCCAGGGTTGCTGCAATGGTTCAGCACGAGCTCAATGAAGAAAATGCCTTCTTAAGATTGGGCTGTAGGCAAGCCTGTGGGGCATTTTCTTAATTAGTGATTGATGGGAGAGGGCCCAGCCCATTGTGGGTGGGACCATCCCTAGTCTGGTGGTCCGGGGTTCTATAAGAAAGCAGGCTGAGGAAGCCATGAGGAGCAAGCCAATAAGCAGCACCCCTCCATGGCCTCTGCATCAGCTCCTGCCTCCAGGTTCCTGCCCTGCTTGAGTTCCTGTCCTGACTTCCTTTGATGATCTACAGTGAGGGTGGTTTGAATGGTGTAAATGGACTCTCATTAGTTCCAGAGCACTAAAGGCACCCAGCGTGAAGGGGCTGCCAGGGCCCGCTTCCACTGAGACTATGGTACAGCGTCCCTTCTGGCACCTTCAGGTTCAGGTGCCTCTGTGTATGTCTTAGGTCACAGCAATATAATTCCAGGCTCTGTGTCTGTGCGGCCTGTGGCTCTATTTCCCCTTTTCCATGTCTTTGGTTGTAAGAACACTGTCATTGGATTTAGGACCCAACTGGATATTCCAGGATGACTTTATTTCAAATCCCTAACTTAATTACACCTGCAAAGACCATTTCCCCCAATAAATCCATGTCCGTAGGTTACGGAAGAATGTGTCTTTTGTACTAACCACGGCTTTTATTGCTGCCCTCTGGTGCCAGGGTCTACTTTAATTTCTTCAAAGCGTTTGTCTGTATTTGATGCATCGTTATGTCATTTTGGGTCTTCAATTCCTTCAACAATCTTTAGGATTTTATTATAGTATTGTTATTTGAATTTCATTTACATACTTTAAAAGAAAAAAAACAAGTATATGATAACATGCCAACTCTGCACAGTGGGTAAAAATATACAGCCATGTCGATACAACTCCAAGTTGCTAAATGGTCTTGTTACCTTTGCTTTTCCCCAGGAGAGACCCCTCACCAGAGTCTCTCTTTTTGCCTTAGGATCTGATCACCTCCGAGAGAAAGATGGCCTCTGGGCTGTCTTGGTCTGGCTGTCCATTATTGCTGCCCGGAAGCAGAGCGTGGAGGAAATTGTTAGAGATCATTGGACCAGATATGGCCGCCACTACTACTGCAGGTGAGGATGAGCAGGGTCTCTGCACGTGGCTTGAGAACCACTCTTAGAGATGTGTCCTAAACCGTATGGGCTAGAATTCAAGAAGAAAGCATCTTTTAGAAACATCTGATGGACTGGAAGGCTGGGGTTGACTGGGATTCGTGTCAAGGGCTACTAAAATGAAAGGACAGATTTTACTTGCCCTGGTGACATCCTGCCCTAATCTTTTCATTGAAACTATAAGGTAAGTGGGTGGTCATGCCAAGAGGGTATCAGAATGCCAACCTTTGAGAAATTTCTTGTGCTCCTGGGGAGACGTGGGTCCTGCAGTCAAAGCAGACATATTTCTTGTTTGTTCTATATGGATCTCTTAAAGAAGTGGGCAGACACAAAAGCTCACAATTTGATGCTTTTGAAATCTTCTCCCATCCTGGGTCTAATGTCCATACTAATGGTCAGAAGGATTCTGACGTGGCTGAGCCAGGACTCTGCATTTTCCACATGGCTCAGCAGCCCCAGATTTTTTACTAGAGGCTTACCCTGATGAAAAGAGACAGTGGAGGGAAATATTATCTCTGAAGGAGGCAGAGGAAAGAATGGTGGGCCAGGACTCAGGGTAGTTAGTTGGTCTATCCCTTTCCTCTTGATGAAGTAAGAAAGTATATGAACATTCCAAGGTTATGCCACCTAGGTGTGTGCCAGGTATGTGTACCTACTACCAAGCCATGCCTAGGGAAAGGGTGCTAGAAAAAAGAGTTGACCATGAGCAACTATGTGGGGAAAGGAGCCTCAGACTCTGCTAAAGACAGAGGTTGTGACTCATTTTGCTTCGCTTGTGTGCAGTTATCAGCTTTGGGTGTTCAGTTGAGTTTCAAGAGCTTGAGGGGCAAAGAGTTCTAGACTTTTCCCTTATATGGTGATTGTTTCTTCTTTTAAGAAGCATCTACTTAGATAAATATCAGAGAATAAGGGAGACCATGAGAGTGCTTATTAAACTCCACGGGACTGCAATGTTCTGGGAAATATAGACAACAGCCGTAATAGCTTTGATCCCTGCTTAGTTAAGAAGACTGGGAATGTGAAAATAAATAAGCCAGCATATTATGCATTGAGCCATAAAACAGAAATTCTCAAGGTGGATAGGTCCTTGTTTTGCTCATCAATATTTCTAACATGGGCCACATACCCCTGATTCTTGGGGAGTTTTATTTATATATTTGCTTGAATTACATCCAAAGACTAATAGGCACACGAATTTCTTCTGTTGCATGAATATTTTATAAAGATTCTATCCTGATGAAAATATTTTGTGCTTGCTAGCTAGCTGAGTGATTACTCTGAGTCAGAGATACGCTCCTTATAATTTGTGGAATGACTGTTTAGGTTCCTGCTTGTGTTTTGAAGAAATGGTGTGATGATAAGTGTATTTATAATATACTTCGTGTTTTGTGGCCAAGAGCTTGTAATGTTAGTTGCCTTTTTCATAACAATACCATATTAGAGAATACTATGCAATGGAGACTTAATTTCTTGCTGGACATTCAACTGGATTACCAATTGCTGTCCAGAAAACTCACAGAGATTAAGAAGAGGGGCATGGGGGCAGGCACAGTGAAGGAGAGTCTCCTGTAATCCTAGCAAACAGCACATGGGGGAGGAGGGGAGGAGTTTTTGAAATAAGTGATTTCTAGCTGACAAAATTTCTTGGCAGGGAGGGAGAAAATGATAAGACAATTTCAGTGTCACTAATACTGAGGCTGAAGTTGCAGTGGAGAAAAGTCTTCAATGTTTTTATTTTTTTGGTCTGGGTAAACTCCAGGAGCAATTCTCCACTTCCCATGAAAATGTGGTGCTGGTGGCGGCAGCTGGAGGAGCCGTCGGGCTGTAGAGGGAGGGAGGAAAAGGGAGGGAGGCTTCAGGAGTCGCTAGTGCAAGCAGATGAACCCACTAGGTCTGGTGCTTGTACAAGATCTCGGCTTTAGACTCAGCGTGGGCTTCTTCATTAGTAAACCTTCTCAAGTTTTGAATTTTTGCCTCCGATGTTCTCCTGTCTTGTCCATCTTCCTGCCCCTGTCTGCTGTGTCTTGGTCTTACCATTTATTTATTTATAGAATTTTACTATGTATTGATTGATTGATAGAATCTTACTATGGAGCTAGGCTGGCCTTGAACTTGTTTTTAATTCTCTTGCCTGAGCCTTCTGAGTGCTGGGATTGCAAATAAGAGCCATGCCTGGCTCTTAGATGGGTCCCCCCCCCCCCCAGAGTGTCTGTCTCTAATGAGAGCCCCACATCTGGACACGTTTACCAACAGTGTTCTAAGGACCTTCCTGTTACCGTGTTTCTGAGGCTGAGGAAGAAGAGGGTGTGCTAGATGTGGTGTCGTTCCATGACCCCCACTTTGGCAAGTGCTCTGATATTTACTGAACGTCTTTAAACCTTTCAAGGTGATAAAAGTAGTAGCAACTACTCAGGGCTTCCGTCCTTTGGCTCACCCTGAGCATTCTGTTCTGCAGAAAAGCCCAGATGTGAAGTCCTTCTGAAGCCATTGGGGCCCAGAGCTCCTCCTCTGGCTCCCTTTGTAAATAGTCAACCCCTCCGTGGGATGTCAGTTGAATTTGGAGCCCATTAACTGATGTTTGGAGAGACAATTTCTTTATGTCAGTGACTAAGGAAAAAAACCAACCAACCAACCAACCAACCAACCAACCAACCAACCAGTGAACAATTTTTTTTTTTAAAGCTCTGATGCCTGGCATGTGCCAGCTGTGTGGTATGCATCATCATATTTCAAACTCCAAAATAAACAGGGCAGGGATAATTTTTAGTCTTCCTTTTTTCCTTCTGATCACCCCAGTGCTACTATTATATTTGATGCTTGTGGATAGGGAGACTTTTGGAATGGAACACTTGTGACATTTCTTTCAAGTTCTCCAGGGATTTTTCTAGTACGTTCACTTTCTTCCTCTCTCTTTGCTCCTGCTCCCCCACCCCCACCCCCACCTCACCCCATTGCTTCCTTATCCCAGACTACTTACATAGCATGCACTGTGCTCCAGAGACATCAGAGAGTAAGAGAACTGAGGTCTGTGGCCTTTTGGACTCACATTCTGAAGGGCAAAGTCAGCCTTGAAGTAAGCAAATAAGTCAGAGGGAATCCACAAGACAATGCAGAAGAAAATGTGCAGGAGTGACGGGCGAGGGGAGAAAGGGAAGCGCCTTGGATGGATGGATGGATGGATGGATGGATGGATGACGGGCGAGGGGGGAAAGGGAAGCGCCTTGGATGGATGGATGGATGCTCGAGAATGTCACTTTCAGAGATCTGAGGACTGAAAGAAAAGGATGAGCTAGTGCTTTGAGGGTACCAGGTACAAAGAAATCTGAGAATGTACGAGACGGAGGGACAAACAGCAAGAGCAGAGTGGCAAGAGTGGCTGCGGTGTCACCGGGGACTGGAGTGGAGGCCGTGGTGGCTGGAGCAAGTGGACTCAATAGAGTGCCAAGTGGGGCAAAGTCAGTTCAGATCACGCTAAGTAGGGCAGGGCTGGACCCCACAGTCTGTGCTTGGGCTTTTTTTTTGTTTTTTCTCAACATGACAGGTGTTTGGGGAGCGGCTTATAAGAAAGGAACGACATAATTTGAGTTTCCAAGGCCGCTGGCCGCCATGTGGAGACTGCATTGTAAAGGCTGTGAGGAGAAAGTGAGACCCGTTCAAGATGCTTTTCTTTATCTCCTTTCCTGGGATCAGGCCACCCAGCTGCTGGTTCTCTGATTGGGTTTTTCTGTCCTCCCCACCACAGGTTTGACTATGAGGGACTGGAGCCCAAGGCGACCTATTACATCATGAGGGACCTGGAGGCTCTGGTTACAGACAAGTCCTTCATTGGCCAGCAGTTTGCTGTGGGGAGCCACATTTACAGTGTTGCAAAGACAGACAGCTTTGAATATGTGGACCCCGTGGATGGCACCGTGACCAAGAAACAGGTACTTGCCAGGGAATCACAGAAACAGGTGGATCAGGCAAAGCTGGTGGGCAAAGGGTGCCGAGCTGGAAAAATCTTGAGGGGTCGGCTTCTCCGTGCTCTTCACTTTGAACAACAGAGTTCTCCATACAGGAAGAGGAAGCCCTCCTTGAAGGTTACCGCCTTACTAGTGGAGGGTAAATTAGAACCTGGGGCTTTTAGTCCCATATTGTTTACACCTGGTAACTGATGAACCAAGACCTCAAATAGGAATAAGTCTCTCATTTCCTTCTTTAATGGTAGCAGCCTACAGGTGATTTTGTGTGGCGGCTATTCTTGGTGATAAATTCAGAGGGGTTCCAAGAGCAAAACATCCCTGTCGTCGGGATCTCCCAGTGTATGGGTACTTCATCTTCTATTACCTTATGTCATCAAGGAAACATAAGGGCTTAGATATAAGTTCAGTGTCCCTGGGAGGGAAAGAATAGTTGGAAAGTTTGCCCAGAAAGCCAAGTGGAAGATTCATGGATGAATGCTAATCTCAGGCAAGTAGCAAAGCCAGCTGCAGCCAACTCCATTATTCTCTTGTCTTTGTGAACTGTGTGAGAAAAGTTGATGTCTCTACACTGATATTTTTTTCCTCTCCGTCTTGTGTATTTATTGGTTATGGCAAGTACTGACCCTTCTGGGAGCACATCATAGACATTAACATTTACAGAGTACGTAATACAACCCAAGTAATGTTAAGAGTGGTTCAGTTCGTAAATCCCCAAGTTCTTGTCTTCTTACATATTTTTTTGGAAGTGAAGACAGTAACATGAGGTAGGTGCTGCAGGTGTTTGGGACTAGATAAGATGTGTTACTGCTAGCCTAATTTAACTAGTATTTCCCTTGTCATCTTTGATGTGAAAGCTCCAGTACTGGGGTACTCTAAATCCTGGTACATTCTTTTTTATTCTCTTGGTTCTACCTCCAGTTGGCTTAGTTTTATAGCTATTTTTTAAATCGCAATCAAAATATCAGTCCTTTGGGCTGGAGAGATGCCTCAGCAGTTAAGCGCATTTGCCATTACAGAGGACCAGGTTCAGTTATTAGCACCCACATGGCAGCTCACAACCATCTGAAACTCTAGTTCCAGTGGCTCTGATGCCTGCTTCTGATTACTGTGGGCACCAGACATACACGTGATACACAGACATACATGTAGACAAAACACTCACATGCATTAAAAATGAAAACATGCACCAGGTGATGGTGGCACATGCCTTTAACCCCAGCACTCGGGAGAGAGAGGCAGGTGGATCTCTTTGAGTTTGAGGCCAGCCTGGTCTACAGAGTGAGTTTGAGGAGAGCCAGGGCTACACAGAGAAACCCTGTCTCGAAAAACCATCCAACCAACCAACAAACCAACCAACCAACCAACAAACAAACAAACAGATAAATAAATAAAAAATGAAAATAAGCAGTCCTTTATTCTAGAAGCCCTTAAGGTCAGCTGAGAAAGACAAAAGTCAAGAAAACAGTCAAGATCTAGAAGACAGAATGGAATCATGCCATTTGCTAGCTGGAACTTCAGGGGAGTTCCTTGTTTTCTTAGCCCCACACTTTCTTCTCCATCCATAGAATACTCACTGCACACAGTTGTCTCAGAAATGGAATGAAATAAGATAAAAAGACGTATAAGTTTCCTTTCTAAGAGATAAACGCATTAGTTTCCCTTTCAGTAGGGAGCACCCCACACATGTCTGTGGCTCATTGTACCACCAAGGACAGTTCTTGCCAACCGGCCTCGCTGTGAAATGACAGCAGTGATTTGGCCATCGGCGGTGATGGGAGTCGGGTGCTCACTTGACGTCTCTGTGTCCTCCTGTCCTGAATCCACATTTCCGGTTTTGTTTCACTTTCCCTCTGGACCAGCCTTCCCCATCCTCAAGGTTCACTTGCGTTTTGTTGCCATAAGATTCGAGAGGCTTGAAATATATACTTTCTAAAGTATGTTTCTGGATTTACAGCTCTAACACCCTGGATTTCCCCCATCTTGTCTAAAGTATCCTTGTGAGGTTTCTGGTCTCTGGAGAAAGCTTGGGGCCATCTTTTAGGGGGACTGGTCTAGATACAGCTACATTAATGATGTTGTCTAGTCATGGGCAGCTTAGCTGTTGAGCTAATTTATTAGTTGCTTTATTCAACATTTCTCTACCTTATTTCTTTTCTGGGGCATTCAGTATTCAGATGCCATATTCTTATATGCTCTTTAGCCAGTTATATCAGGCGATTCTTCCCCTGGATCTCAGATTCTGATGTGGGTTTATTCCACTCCCCATTCCCTCCATAAGCACAGGTAGTAGTTCTCATTTGAACTCTGGGATATATTAATGCTTTCCTCCCTCCACTGTTCCACCAGAGCAAAATGTAGTTATAAATAGATGAGTGTCACCAGGACCTGCTCTTGGGAATTTCCTCGTAGAGAAGGGAAGAGACTGTCTCCTTTTCTCACATAGCAGGGCCCTGTGAGTGACATCCTCATTTAAGGGTGGCTCTGAGCCCCACCGGCGCTTTTCTGCAGGCCTGGGTTTGCTTTAGTGAGGGTGATGAGGGACCAGTTAACACTGAGCTCGTGCGCTGTCAGCTAATCAAAAGTGACTTCTTTGACACAGTTTGTTCAGTTGAGTGAGACTCAGCATAGAGGGACTGTATAGGTGTTGTATAGGTGGACTCAGCATAGAGGGACTGTATAGGTGTTGTATAGGTGGACTCAGCATAGAGGGACTGTATAGGTGTTATATGGGTGTACTCAGCATAGAGGGACTGTATAGGTGTTGTATAGGTGTACTCAGCATAGAGGGACTGTATAGGTGTTGTATAGGTGTACTCAGCATAGAGGGACTGTATAGGTGTTGTATAGGTGGACTCAGCATAGAGGGATTGTATAGGTGTCATATAGGTGGACTCAGCATAGAGGGACTGTATAGGTGTTATATAGGTGGACTCAGCATAGAGGGACTGTATAGGTGTTGTATAGGTGGACTCAGCATAGAGGGACTGTATAGGTGTTGTATAGGTGGACTCAGCATAGAGGGACTGTATAGGTGTTACATAGATGGGACTCAGTGTCGTAGGGATGTGCAACCTTTTGGGTTATCAGCAGAAACCAACATTTAACTCAAGAATCATTGAGTCTGAGGCACACTTCAGGTAATATTGTGCAAAATCAGCATACTTCCTGAGTTATAGACACCTAAAAGACATACTTGAGTTTAAATTAACTACTATGATTTCAAAATAGTCATAAAGTATTTTTGGGGTACTCACTAAGTAGATATTTATTGAAAGTCTACAAAATACATCATTTTGGTTTTTTGTGCATTTATTCATTGTGCAGTTTTCTAAACATAAATATATAATGGCTTTATGGTCCTACAACCTACACACTGTACAATTTGTTTATTTTCAATGGTTTTTACATTATCAAAGTAATGCAGTCACCACCTCATTAACTTTTAGAACCTTTTTATCACACCACAGTACGACCTTGCTCATTTTAGCTGCCATCTCCCTTCCAACACCCCTCCAGCCTCCAGGTCCTGGCAATCAGGGACCTACTTCTGTGTCTTTGGATTTGTCTATTCTGGACATGGCCTCTAGATGGAATCATGTGTGGTCTTTGTGGTTTGACCATTCTCACTTGGTGGACCATGTCCCTGGCCTTCCGTATTGTGCTGCACACTAGCACTTCCTTCCTTTGTTAACGGAGGTCTCCTCTGTTGTCGATGCCACACTGTTCTCCGTTTGTCCATTGATGGGTTTCCACTTCTCAGTGCAGTTTCCATTGTTGACTCTTGGAATGAACCGGGGGTGGATGTTTACATGCAGTGGTTGTGCGGACATTGGTTGTAGCACTCTTGATAGAGTGGAGTTGCTGGGCTAAACCTCAAAGGTACTGTCATTCCGTCTTCAAACCCAGTTCTACCGCTTTACATTCTGGCCAGCAGTATGTGACGGGTCCAGCTTCCCACACCTTTGCTAACGTTTATTACTATATCTTTCTGATATTCAAATACTGTTGTTTTTAAACAACATACTATACTGTGGATTCTTTTAATATTAAGATAGAAGCAGAGCCAAGCACAGTCAGTCTCTCTCTCTCTCTCTCTCTCTCTCTCTCTCTCTCTCTCTCTCTCTATCTCTATCTCTATCTCTCTATCTCCACATACACACACACACACACACACACACACACAATTCTGGCACTCAGGAAGCTGAGGATCATGATTCTGAGATCATGCAAGCTGGGTCATATAAAGAGACCTTGCCCCCCACCCCCCCAAAAAAAACCCAGGAAATGTTATAACCATAAGGGAAAACAAAACAGCAGTATTCCAAACACAAAGATACTCCTGCAGTTATGCATGTGCTGCAGAAGGCAGCTCACTGTCCTCTTCAGCATCTGTTCCTCCTCAGCATTATGTGGTCCTCTTTGGCACCCTATTCCTCTTCAGCACTCTATTGTTTGAAATCAGACAGACACAGATTTGAAGACTGTTGTTGTCACTGTCCAGATCTTTGACTTTGGGTTGAACCTCAACTTAGTCAGCATGTGTGATAATAGAGGGTGCTTGAGGAAAAAATTCTATAGAGCTCCCGTGCAGGGCTGGTAGCTAATCCACACTCAAGAAATGTTAGTTCCTTCTCTTTTTCCAGAATCCTTAATTTGACCATCAGAGTGAGCAGAGGATACATCATTTCCCCTTTTTCTGTCTTTCTGTCCCCATTACCCCCAGAAGTATGTATGTTCCTATACACATGCATGCATTGCATGAACAGGTATATGGTTTGAAAATGATAGATGGTGTGTAGTAGCGTTAGAAAACATTATGCTAAGTTTGTGTTTTATCCTAGCTTTCAGATATTTGCAGTGAAATTTGAGGCTCAGATGAGTGACCCCATAGTAGTGGGTGGTTTCTAGTTACCTCTTATTTGGTCTAAATTCCACTTACAAGAGGAGAAAAGTAGATAATGAACATGGCTTCCAACAATACCTTTTATACAAAAGTTTTACTGTTTATTTGATACAAAAATTTCCTTCCTTCCCTTCCCTTCCCTTCCTTTCCCTTCCCTCCCTTCCCTCCCTTCCCTTCCCTTCCTTCCCTTCCTTCCCTTCCTTCCCTTCCTTCCCTTCCCTTCCCTTCCTTCCCTTCCTTCCCTTCCTTCCCTTCCCTTCCCTTCCTTTCCCTTCCCTCCCTTCCCTCCCTTCCCTTCCCTTCCTTCCCTTCCTTCCCTTCCTTCCCTTCCTTCC
>CABHPQ010174775.1:38885-54880 GCA_902168405.1 Peromyscus aztecus
CTAGGAAGTCCATGGGCAACTTTGAAGTGTGTGGTGAGGAAGTCTAAAGATTGGCATAATACTTCCATCTTTAAAAGAGTCAAAAATTTAAGTTCTCATTTCTGACTTAATTTCCCTTCCAGTTGTTGTGACAAAATACCCTAACAACGAGAACCTAGGGGACAAAGGATTTGTTTGATTCACAGTTCCAGGTTATAGCAGAGATGTCACAGCATAGAAGCTTGAGGGAGCAGGTCCCATCACACCAGTAGTCAGCAGGGGAGAGCCAGGAATGCATGCATGCCAGTGCTCTGCCTGCTTTCTCCCCTGCCTAGCAAATACCATCACCCGCAGTGGGTGGGTCTTCCCATCTCCATGTACGTCAATAAGATAACCTCCCCAGACTTGCCCACAGACTAGCAATCTAGACAGCCCCTCAAGGGGACTTTTTCTGGGTGATTCTAGGTTGCATGAAGTTGATAATTAAAACTAACTATTGCAACATACAAAGTCAAGTGTCTCACAGTGGCATTTTCATGCATATATATCACATATTTTGTTCTCACTTGTCCTCTGCTTCTGCCTCTCCAGCTCCTCTCTGTGTGTTCTTCTCCTTGTTTTCCCAAACAGTCCTTTCTTCTGTTTTCATGTTACATACATTCCATTATCCTCTCTTGTTCCCCCACCCAAACCACTTCAGATGTCTTCCTCCCCTCTCAGAGACCTCTTTCACATCCTCTCTCGCACACAAATTTAAATCTAGACTTCACATATCAGAGGAAACATGGGAAACTTGTCTACATCTAGCTTATTTCACTTAGCAGAGTGATCTCCAGTTCTAGTCATTCTCCTGCAGATGTAATAATTTCATTTTTATTTACAGTTGAATAAAATTTCATTGTGTACATATACCACATTTTATTTAGCCATTTATCTGTTAATGGACATCTAGGTTAGTTCCATATCTGGCCTGATTTTATATACATATATATATGTATATAAAATCAATAAATATAGGTATAAAAATCTCTCTGGGGTATGATGGTTTAGGATCCTGTGGGTATATACCTAGGATTGCTAAACTGACCAAATGGTAGTTCTGATTTTGGTTCTTTGGGGGAAATTTTCATGCTATTTCCATAGTGGATGTTCCAGGTTACACTCTTACCAGCAATGAATAAGGCATCCTCTTCCTCCACATTCTCACCAAAATCAATCAATATTTTTTTTGAAACTGGGTCTCACACTGTAGCTCAGGCTGTCCTGGAACTCACTATATATCCTAGGCTGGCTTTGAACTTGCTGACTGAGTCAACCGCCTAGCTTTCTGCCTCCTTTTTTTTTTTTTAAAAAAAAAAGGTGTTTTTTTTTTTAGAATTTCATATGTATGTACTGTATTTATATCTTTTCCCCAGTCTTTCCCCTCTCCAGCTCCTCCCATGTCTCATGTCTCCCCAAATTCATGACCTCCTCTTCTTTAAGTATTGTTGTTACATATATCTGTATGTGTGTAATATAATAAATGTGATGAGTCCATTTAGTGTTGCTCATATGTACATCGTTTAGGGCTGACCACTTCAAACTGGATAACCTATTGGGGTCTGGTCCCCAGGCAAAGACTGATTATTCTCTTCATAGCCATTAATTGTCTGTAGCTCTTCATCCAAAGATGGGACCTTGTAGGATTTCTCCATCTACTTTGGGAAGTTGGCTGATGTTATCATTGCACAGGTCTTGTCAAGGTGACCACTTTGTCAAGATTTCATGGGTACTACTCTTTGTGATATACAGAAGACACATGTTGATCCTACATGTTGATCTCACGTGTTTCCGCCCCCTCTTCATGATATTCCCTGAGCCTTAGGTGTGAGGACTGTGCTATAGATGTATCAGCTGGGGATGGGTCCCCACAGTCAGTTGTTCTCTTCATTTCAACCAGTTGTGGATTTCTCTAATGGTCTCTGTCCACAGGAAAAAAAAAAGTGTCTCTGATGCGTGGGGAGGGAGGGAGCTGTGCTTGTGGATATGAGGATAAGTATTTGGAATGCAGCTGGAAATGATACTGGTGTAGGAAAGTGGCAGTAGTATGTTCTCCTCTAAGATCCATGACTTCAGTTACAGTTAGTTGGCTAGGTTTACACTACCAGGCATGAATTCCTTCATATTGAGTGGACCTTCAATCCAATGAGGTGGTCTTCTACCTTCTTGATGAGTTATCTTATTTGCACTCCCTATGATATCCTATCTGAGAAAATAAGAAAAATTAATAAATGGCTACATCACATAGTCACTGGGAAAATTAAATACTACCTGTGAATTCCTGCCACAAAAGGACCATTAGTAAATGATTAACTAAGCTGACTTAAGTAACTTTGAGAGCACCAGGGATGTCCCAGTCATGGAGCGTTTTACTGCCTTGACCCCCAACACTCTAACAACTGAAACCAAAAGACCCTCCTGGGATGGAGAGGTCTGGGCATTTGGTGAGCCACATCAAGTAAGAAAAGCAAAGGAAAAGTGACGTGTCAGGGTGTGTTGAGTCATCGCTCAGTGATTCCACTCACATACTCCCTCCCTACTGCCGCGCCCCCTCCCCCACAACACATACATTCTGAATCAGAAGAGGAATGGTTCTTTATGGCAGCTTAGTCCTCCCTTTTTGTCCTTAATTTGAGGTCAGAGTCAGGAAACAGATAACGGGAAAAAAGCCATTCCACATGCATCTCTAGAGATAAAGTAGAAATGCTTTTCCAACCAAATTGAAGCTAAAATCCTGTTGTGATGATAAGTCCCTGGCCAGCCCCATGGCCGAGGAAACATCTAGGGAAATCTGTCCTGCCTGAAACCCTTCAAGGGTCATGCCAGAGGCAAGAAGGAAGCCCTGAAGCACTCTACCCCAACTTGAATTCCAAGGGCCTCCAAAATCCTGTGTGGCTTTCCAGACTTCATGGGATTTGCTAGGACCTCTTTTAAGGTGCTGGCTGTTTATTCTATTTGGAACCAAGCGTTTATTGGATTTAGAAATCACAATTTAATAAGGCACGGTGCCACTGAAGTTCTTCCATGTTCTTTTGGGGGATCTGTCCCTGTTTATTCTCAGGTAAAACTGAGTCACAGGAGTGACTAATGCTGCTTTCTTCAAGTATGAGTGAGAAAAATGAGCAATAGTTGCAATGTGAGTAGGGGAGTCATTTGATCAAAACACTGAGTAGTTTAAGATGTTCCCCATGCATGCCCTGTAATAAGGTGAGGGAAAGTTTGGCAAGCCCCGAGTTTATTGTGCAGACATCCAGGATGCCATTGGTGCTGGGCCTCTCTCCCTTGTACCACCAATATCCCAAGGAACATTTCAGTACCAAGATGGTGTCCTGCCATGACCTCATTCCATCTACCTGGATCCTCAGTCCTGTGCACTCGTAGTGCCCACAGCTATGAGACTCTTCCAGTGCTAACAGTAGGAAAATTTTAGTCTTGCTCCTGTGAATGAAGGACAGTTGGGAAAGGTGATCACACACACTGAGAGCTGGCATATTGCCACCGCGGTGGCCTCAACCCAGAGCTATAAACTGTATAGCTGTATCATGAAAATTTGTTTTTAAATGAGAAAACTGGATACTTCAGGAACACAGTTTAAGCAACTGAGACTTCCTTTTTCTACTCATCCACCCAAATCTTCTGTATTTCCATTTAGCAGGCTCAAAAGTCAGAAAATCCTACCAGTGATGAAATAATTTGCAAGTAGCAGTTCAGCTGATATTTAAAACTTGGTGTAAATGTGTACCAGTGAGCTAGTAAGGAAAGCCAAATCCAGTCTGCTTATGTGTAACTCTGGGCATGTTAATGCTTCAAGGTATGCAGGCTGCATGGAAACAGTTGGATGTTCTCCTCAACCTGGGAGAAAGAAATTCATTCAGAGGAAAGCCTACTGTGAAGACCACTCATTTTCAGACTTGTTATTTTAACACACAGGGACCAGGTCTGTCCCTTTAAATTTCAGTATTTAGAAACAATTAAGAATGTAAATTGGCAGTCTGGAAATCACACTTCAGTTCTGGGATGTGGTGCTGGACTTTGTCCCTAGGTGCCACCCTCTCCACCCCACACCCAGAGTTTACTGAGCCCCCAGCATCTATTACATGATACAAAGGTCACTGGATGGTGTTAGCTAAGGACACTGGAGCTCCAAAGCCCAGGGCTTCTCTATCTGGGATAACTGGTCAACCTTCAGCTTCAATCAACTTCAATCACATCATTATCGATGAACCACCTGAGAGACTAGAACAGTGACAGCGACCATTGCTCTATCGTGTGCCATTTACTGGAGTGTGGTTTGTGCAACTGGAAGCAGAACATTGGAAATGATTCAGTTGGACTGGTGAGCCACCAATAAAGTTTATTTAAGTCTGAAAGTTGGCACTCAGATGTAGTAATCCTTCTGTGTGGAGTAACAGAAGTGTGTAGTTACCATAATAGGTATTGAGTGGTATTGAAAAACAATCCCAGTGATAAATATGAATTCCTGTCCTAACTTAGGAAACTATGGAGAAGGTAGTTGAAGTGATTATTTCATGTTCTTACCCAGTGGATGAGCGTTTACCACACAGTTGCTGTATGCCACTCAGGTAGCTGAATTGATTATTTCATGTTCTTACCCATTGGATGAGTATTTACCACACAGTTGCTGTATGCCACTCAGTCCTCTGGTCCTGAGAACCCAGTGGTATACAGGGCAGCTGCGATTCCTGCCCTCTGCTTAATGACAGTTTAGCTGGAGAGGTAACTTGATGTTGAATTTGAAATTATTGTAGAATTTATTGAACAGTATTACAGAGAAAGAACTTGGTTGGGCAAGCATATCAGAGGAACTAATGTAGACCAGGATTCTAGAAAGTTCTTCATGGCCGGGCGGTGGTGGCACACGCCTTTAATTCCAGCACTCGGGAGGCAGAGGCAGGTGGATCTTTGTGAGTTCAAGGCCAGCCTGGGCTACAGAGTGAGATCCAAGAAAGGCGCAAAGCTACACAGAGAAACCCTTTCTAAAAAAAAAAAAAAAAAAAAAAAAAAAAAAAGCTCTTCAGAGGAAGGTGACAGTTAAGCCATGCTCAGGAGAGTAAGCAGGAGCTGGCCCAGGTAAGATCATTGCATCATACTCTGTGACTTTCAACTGAGTGTCATTACATGACTGTTTAGGTTTCTAGCTAATGAGATTGATTCTTGACAATCTCATGGGGTATTATGATGCCTACAATTATATTTCTGGACTTCAACACTTCTGACACACTTGTAGTCATGGCAAATGAAGAGAACTTAGCTATCTGCTTTGCTAAATATGCCTCTTAGTGGAACATCTTGAAAGCAATTGGAAAAAAATATTTTCTAGTATCCAGTTTCCCTGAAATTTTCCTATTTGTCCTTCAAGGACCAAACACATAGTCAGTTCCTTATAATTATCTACTTGTTACTGCTATGAAAATAGAGTGATGGGAACATGGTTTCTTGCTAGTTGGGAGACCCCATTCTGCTTCTAGAGAGTGCAGTTACAATGAATTAACCTCTCCTGGAAAAAGTTGTTAGGTTTAGGGCTGTCTTCCAAACTGTGAGGAGACACATCTAAGTGTTCTTTAGTCATAGGCACTTCTTACTGAGATGCTAATGTCTCTGTACAGTCGGGGGGGGGGGGATCACCCAAACCAGGAAACATTAGTACAAAAGGCAAGGCTGCACACTCTCACAGGAACTAAGGAAGGAAGTGCTACTATGACCAGGGAAGTGTTTCTGAATCCAAAGTCTTCCAGACTCAGGGCCAGTGTGGTGCTGGGTGAACAGGGATGAGTAATAACCCTAACCAAGAAATGGATAAATGTGTGTGATCTGTTTCCACTGGCCCGCATTTGATGGTTAGGATTTTGATGAGGAAAACACAAGCAGCTTCTCATCGCTTGAGGTAGCATTTGCTAGGTGGGTGCCTTGTAAGAGCATCTAAGGAGCCATTTGGCTTTGATTTTCCCCTAGATAGTTCTTTCACTCTTTCTAATTGTTGGACCCAATAGGGCTTGTTCGTTATTAAAAAAAAAAATCCTCAATGAGAATGGTCCCCATAGGCTTATTATTTGAATACTTTGTCTGTAGTGGTAGAACTGTTTGGGAAGGACTAGAAGGTGTGACTTTGTTGGAGGTGTGTCACTGGAGATGGGCTTTGAGACTTCATAGGCCCATAAGCTCTCTCTCTCTCTCTTCTCTCTCTCTCTCTCTCTCTCTCTCTCTCTCTCTCTCTCTCTCTCTCTCTCTCTCCTGTCTCATGCTTGTGGATCAGATATAAGCAGGTACTGCTCCGATTCCATGCCTTCTTGCCTATTGCCATGATGCTCATGTACTCTAACCCTCTGGAACCTTGAAGCCTCTACCTAAATGCTTTCTTTTATAAATTACCTTGGTCATGATGTTTTGTCACAGCAGCAGAAAAATCCCTAAGCCCGAGCCTAAATGAGAATGTGTCCTTGGGTGTAGGTGTGCAGTCAGTACACTGCACAAAGGCCGCTAGCCTAATGGGAAAGGTGAAAGTCCAAAGCTAGCCAAGAGGAAAGATGTTTTGGTGTCCCTCTTCCCCCCAGAAGGGGTCCCATTTTATAATTCAAACAAAGGCCCTGTATGGAGGAGCTGCTGCCTTACTTGATTATTTTTGAACTCATGTTTCCAATTAATTCTATGACTTAAATAAAGGAAAACAGGCAACTCCATGTAGTTTTGTGTGTGTGTGTTCCATCCAAATCCCCTGCTCGATGGGCTGCGTGCTTTCTTCTACAAAATGTGGTTCAGATGTTACACGGCGATGCTTGCACCTTGACGCTTTCCAGACAAATGGCCAGGATTTGCTGTGGGAGATAACGTCCGCATTAGGCTGAGAGTGTCTTCCAAAGCTGTTCTTCCTCCAGGTCCACACGCCTCATGTGGCCACATGACTGTCCATGCGACGCTGGACCAGATTTCAGGGCCATATGCTGCTTGCCCCTGGAATTCACCCTACATCAGCGTTCGAGAGAGTCTGCTGCTGCCAATAGTTGTGGGTAATGTACAGTTCCTCCTGCTGCCTGGCTGCCACGTGTCCTACAGTCTCCAAGCTAACATCTGGCGGCTCTGCATGGATTTAGCAACCAGCAGATCGCTCTGCCTTGATTTACATGTGGGTTTAAATAAAAAAGTAAAACAACCCAAATAACAACCCCTCCAACATTCATTTATCAAACATTTATCAGATACTTACTCTGCGTAAGGCTCTGAGCCAGCTTTGAGGATCGTACAAAACAGGAGAAACTGGTCGGGCATTTTGCATGAGAAGCGATGGATGCGTGAACATGAGCTCTTTCATGTGGGGTAGCATCCGATATTTGCCTGGAGTCACGAGACCTAGAGGGTCTTACCGTGTTCCAACACTGGACCAGTTTTGACAATTTTATTTCTTCTCCATAAGCAGAGGAAAGGCCAGGATCACATCTGAGGGTTTTCAGGTCCTTAAGTGTCTAATGACTACTAACAAAGGAGTCTTTTATTGCTGAAGAAGCCATTTCGGGGGAAGATAATTGGCAGGAGACTGAAAAGGTCAACTGTGATTTCAGAGGGAAGGCAACATTCTGATTAAGTTAAATGAAGACTAATCTTAATTCTGTCTACTTTTTTAAAAGGGCCAGTGAGATGGCTCAGCAGGTAAAGGCGCTTGCCAACAAGCCTGATGACCTGAGTTCAATCCCCGAACCCACATGGTAGAAGGAGGAAACCAACACCTACAAGTTGTCCTCTGACCTCCACAAATGCACTGTGGCATGTGCATGTGCTACCCCACCACCCCACATACAATAATAATAAAATATAATAAAAATAAACAAGGATGCACCATTACATTGTATGGGACCAGCATGAAGCTTTACTTGGTAATCGTATTCAGAATCATTCAACTTTAACATAGGAAGAATCATAAGTCTTTTATGGTGACTGATACTTTCCAAAGCACTTTTCACACACAGTTTCTGATATGATGCTCCCAGCCACCCTATAAGCCAGGCTGTACTATTTTTCATCCAAGATAGGAAACTAAGGCTTGGAGAGCTTAAATGACTTACTCAAGACCACTAGACAGCTAGTGGCCAAGCTGGAATTCTAGCCTGGGTGTATCTGGTTGCTATTCCTGAACTGTCTCCAAACCGCCTGTGCACAGTAAATCAAAGAGGGGTAAATCTGAGATTAAAGAAAGAAAGAAAGAAAGAAAGAAAGAAAGAAAGAAAGAAAGAAAGAAAGGAAAGAAAGAAAGAAAGAGAGAAAGAGAGAAAGAAAGAAAGAGAGAAAGAGAGAGAGAGAGAGAAAGAGAGAAAGAGAGAAAGAGAGAAAGAGAGAGAGAAAGAGAGAGAGAAAGAGAGAGAGAAAGAGAGAAAGAGAGAGAGAAAGAAAGAGAGAAAGAAAGAGAGAAAAAGAGAAAGAGAGAAAGAGAGAAAGAGAAAGAGAAAGAAAGAAAAAGAGAAAGAAAGAGAAAGAGAAAGAAAGAGAAAGAGAGAAAGAGAAAGAGAAAGAGAAAGAAAGAAATGCTACTGTGGTGTCTAGACACTGACGGGGTATTTGTGTAGAGAGCTGCATGCTGTAGGTGATATTTCAACAGATCTAGGGTGGGCCCAACTCTGTTCTCAGCACTGAGGTGTGTACTGCAGACAAATTTAAGGCAGGAACTTTTATACCACCCAGCCCCATAATTTACCCCATCTGCTAAAGGAGACAAGCACCCTCTCTTATGCATGGTTTGTTTTGTTTTTATCATGGCTGTGTGTCATTCTGACATTCTAGCTGCTATAGCTACAGAGAAGTCATAGATTCCTTCATGGCTATTCTGGGAATTCCTTAGAATACTATGCTAAAATCTAAAAACTGACATGTAGCACAAAGATATTATTGCAGTGGTCCTGATTGATTGCAACATCTAATTCACCAAGAGAGCCACTCTATCCCAGTGCCTAAGGGACTTCCCATACAAATTCAATCACCATGTCTGGGCCAAGGGCCTAGCACTATTGTCTTATAAGGACAATTCCCCTCCTAGCTAATTCCAGTGTGCAGCAAAGTTTGCAATCTGTCCACAGTTGCATAGCCAGGAACCCACACTGGTTCAACTTTTATTGCTTTAGACAAACTTGCTTGGTTTTTAGCGCATGGTGCCAATAAAGGACGGGCTAGTAAGTGTAGGATGCTGACTTCTTTGTAATGTGCTGGTGATTTCTATCTCTAACTGTTGTCTTCTACAACTGCCTGCTCAGGTGGGGCCATCAGTCCCAGCTCACCACAAAGAATGTGTATTTGTTTTCATGTAGCTAAAGGTCCAAGATCCTTCAGGACTGCCTGGTGAGGTCCCTAAAATTGCTCACTCCAGGTGTTGAACATGTAGTGACATTAATTCTCAAGTGGTTATGGCGGATCTACACTATGTGTGGCATTGTCCTGACTCTGCAGCTGAAGTGGAGGTGAACAAGGTGTGCGAGGCTCTTCCTCTCAGAGCTGCTGAGTGATTTGAAGACAAAGCACATTAGGTCAAACACTTTAGTGTCAAGTTGCCATGGGAACTTGTTTTAGCCATTTGCTCTGGGCCTTGTCTGTTCAAGAGGATTTATGGCAGCAGAAACACATAATGAAGCTGCTAGAATATAAATAAGAAACAGAAATCAAAACTGGGGAATGTGTCAATTGAAACGCCAAGGGCAGAAGAAGAAAAACTCATAGCTTCAGAGTCATGGAGGTCCACTTGGACGCAACTTCAAGTTTAGTGTTAAGTGTCCTGGCAGCCATATTGAGAAGGGAAATATGGTTAGTTACAAAGTGTTTATTGTCAGAAAGCAAAAGACGACCAGTTCCTCGAGGGAAGGAAAGGCTTTCAAAACACTTGGCTTGTGAGACAGTGTCTCATATCTAGTTTCATACTGTCTCTGACAATATTTCTATAGGGCTGGGAGAGTGGACATTATAAGACTGTGGTGTAGCAGTGTGCACCAAGAGAAAGACTGGCAAACTAAAGTTCCATTCATTAAATGACTTTCAGCAGGAGCAGGTGGTCAGAAGTCAGCTGATTTGGGTCAAGCGTAGTTCCGATGCACCTATAACTGGAACAGGAACACCTGGGAAGCGAGGGGTGGAGTCTCCTGATGATGATCTCCATCGCTGTCATTTTTGCCTCCTGAAATTCTGATACGGCAGCTGGCCACAGTTTCTGTTTTCTACTATAAGGTTGAAGGGTAAATATTCCAGGCTGTGCATGATGTAATTGTTTATACCCGGGGCCAGCAAACACTTCTGTGGAGAACTATATAATAAATATTTTAGGTCTGATGCACTAGATGATCTCTGCCACAATTATTAGTTTCTAAAACTACAGGGCAGAAATAGCTATAGGCAATCCCTAACTGAAGGGGCATAGTTGTGTCCCAATAAAACTTGATTAAAAAACAAAGCAAACACCTGACAAATTTCATCTATAGGCAGTCTGTTGCCCACCTCTGAAAAACCTAAAAAACACCAACGAAAACAAAGGAAAAGCATATTACTGTTGGGTTTTTTTGTTTGTTTGTTTTTGTTTGTTTGTTTGCTTGTTTGTTTGTTTTGGTGAAATGAAGGAATGACAAGAAGCTTGGCAAGTCTTATTTAATAGTGACTTTGGCCTTACTGGTTTTATTCATAGTAATAATGATCCATGCCGAAAAGAACATGGCTCATGTATGAACTGCAAAGTCATTATGCTCATGGAAGGAACATGTAGATCTCAAAGACATCCAAGCTAATGCTTCACACGTAGATTGTACTCACCAGACATGGTGTATTAGTTCTGTTTCTGGTCCCCAAGACCAAAGACCTGTGAAGAAGCGACTGAAGAGGAGGAGGGTTAATTTTGTGTCACAGTTGCTATAGCGACAGTCGGCCATGGCAGAGAAAGCATGGCAGTAGGCATGCAAAGCCACTTGCTGGGGAATGCTGGTGCTCTGATGTCTTTCTCCTTTTCCCCATTTTAATTAGTTGTGATCCAAGTCATAGGATGGTGCCCCCCACATGTAGAGTGGGTCTTTCCTCCTCGAAGAATCATCTCTGGAAACACTCTTCCAGATGCACATTTAGAAGTGTGTCTCTTAGATAATTCTAACTGAAGTCAAGTCAACAATGAATATTAACCTTACCCATGGACACGACATTGTAATGTGTGTGGGGGGGTGTCTGTCTGAAAAGTCATGCATTCCATGTGGAGGAGAGAATTGCGATGTTGTTTGCCTGTAATGGCTTCTCAAACAACCTTGGTTCTCAATTAAGATTTTAGGGTTGGTGTTCTAGGAAAGAGAGATGATGGTAAACTATTCTCAGTAGGCAGGTGTGTGCCATTCACTAGGATATCACCTCTTCAAGTTCAAACTCTCTTCCTTCCTACTAATTACTAATAGTCTTTTATGTGGGTAGCATGCAGTATTACCAATGGGGAAGTGTGATTTCATTTGTAAAGGCTTAGTTATGAACTTATTAGAAATTGATGATTCAATATGACCTGAAGTCTTATATACCTCCCACTGGCCATAAACAAACCCAGGAGGTTCATTGTGTGATGGAATCTGTCTCAAAGACTTGAGTCTGTGAAAGGACCAGAAAAAGTATCTCCCAAGTTATTTGACACTTGCAAAGAGAGGTGTGTTAAGTACCTTAGCCTTAGAATTGCTTTAATCAACTCATAGACAAGCCATACATAGTCCTGGGAGTGATGAGGTATGTACTGGTGTGTTTCATATTGTGACAATGAGAATGTAGGCTTCAACATCAATAACAATTTTGAAAGCATCTGTGAAAACATAACTGTGAGCATATTGTGGGACTTTCAGGGCTCTGGGATTGGTTTGAACAGCATTTTGCAGCAGGCATTTTCTGGATAGTAGGAAATGTATTCCTTTGTTCCATGTTCACTGTTCAGTTCTTTTATTCCATTTGGGATTTGTTGACTGCTCAGCTCTCTGGTGGCAAAGGGTAGCTAGCTAAGAAATGAGGTTTTGATGATTGTAATAGATGACCCCAGGTTTATGAAGGGCAAACATTGTGTCTTTACCTTCATATACCTAGGACATAGCCTAGCGCTTATTCCATAGGATCACTTTCATATGTTAACCCAAGGAGTGAAAACTAGTACTTGGTTGCCAAAAAGGGAGCTGATTTCCATTGGTCTGTGTTGAACAACTCTAAAAGAAACAAAAGCGTTATGTTTGAGGATTGAGACAAAACTTTAAAAAGTAGAAAACCATGTATATGGGATCAGATGCCCTCCTGTATCAGCCACGGTCAGGTCTGGGATGGGGTAAGGAACTTGCAGTCAGATGTACATAGCAGGTAAGGTGTGAGTTTGGTAATGCCAGTTCATAGCCAGCAGGACTGGAGGCCGGGGCCATTGCCATGATAAATTACTTAGGGAAAATGTCTGGCATCGAGGTCACCTAAGACATCTACTTTTTACGAAGTGGTGACTGGCAGACACTCTGTTCCTTCCTTTTTATTCCTCTGGTCTCGCTAATGCTGTACTGATCAAACTTTGTTAGCTGCCTTAGAACATATTTCCATCGGTGGTCTGAATATGATCTCATGGTCATAAAAGTATGGTCATATTTTGACTATCCCTGTTACTAATGAGAAAAAAAATACATAGAATAGAGGTTTTCTAAGCTAAAAACAAATTTAATATTGGGTAGCCTTTCATTCACGTCGCCACAGCTCTGTCCTGACTCCAAGCTGGTGCCCAGCATTTCTAGGTAAGAAAGAAATGGTCACCTAAGACAACGAGGTTGTTCTCAGCAACACTCCCAGCCTGGATGAAGAGGCAGCCCTGAGCACTTCATTGTGGGGGGCTATCACTATGATAATGGGGAAGGGGTAAAGCTAAGCCTAACAGTGTAGGGGGTGTTAACCTGAACCTTAAAATGAGAAGCAGCTACTTAGCATGTTGGTGTATACATGGAATACCGCTCTTGTAAGGTGGGGACAGGGTCTTGAGTTCAGGGCCAGCTTGGGTGACATGGCAAGACTCAGTCTAAGAAACAGGGGCGGGGTGGGGAGGGAGGAAACAGAGTCTTTCTTTCTTTTCTTTTCTTTTTGGTTTTTTGAGACAGGGTTTCTCTGTGTAGCTTTGGAGCCTTTCCTGGAACTCACTTTGTACTCCAGGCTGGTCTTGAACTCACAGAGATCTGCCTGCCTCTGTTTCCTGAGTGCTGGCATTAAAGGTGTGTGCCACCACCGCCCGGCAAGTATTTCTTATTACAGTAGCTAATTTGCTTCATACCTATTAAGTTCAGATTTATAAGGGTTCCACCATGGATTTGGGAACATTTATTAAATGGTATTCTATTCCTGCTGTTTCCACTGTTTTTCCAATTCTCATATCGCTAGACCAAGACAATCTGAACATGTGATCGTAGTTTGGCTCTTCAACATCTGCCCACATTAGCAACAGAAACAGAACTGAGAAACAAATGGATAACCTCAAGTAGCCTTTGGGTTTACCACAGTGTTGTGCTTGAGTGTGGAGACAGGACCAGCTATAATTGGCATGGCCCTGATGGGCTTTGGTGTATAGAGCTATTCTGATTTCTGTGGTATGTATTAGTTATCGTGGCCTGTGTATTCACTTGTTCAGTGAGCTGTTTGGGATGTTTTTGGTCTCAGGGCCTGAGGATCATTTTCTCGGATGCATCACGGCTCATCTTCCGGCTCAGTTCCTCCAGCGGTGTGCGGGCCACCATCAGACTGTACGCGGAGAGCTACGAGAGGGACCCCAGCGGTCACGACCAGGAACCACAGGTACACACCATCAGAGCTCTGCTCTGGGCACTGTGTGTCTTGCCTTTTAGAGCTCCCAAGGGCCTTTCATGACAAGACATATTGATAGCTTCACTGGGAGGTAAGTTGTATGTGACCTCACGCAAATTTACTTCATTCATGGAAGTGTTTGAAGCAGAAGAACTTCTCTCCAAGATCCAGGATGATTTCAGGCCAGGATTTCCCAAGTAACTCACCTCTCTTCAGTGTCCTGTGGCTGAACGTGGGTTCTAATAAGAACAGGCATATTGTATACATAAGAAAGTTAAAGTCAAAATTTTCAAACCCTTGATTGTGCTAATGTAAATTATTAACCTTTAGTTGTTAGGAAAACCCTGGATTGGAGCATGATATTGAGGTAACCGTACAAATACCACCCTGGGCTTCCTCTCTCGGACTGAGGAAGCACTCACAAATACTTTACCCATAAACCACTGCACTACAGCATTTACTGACATGGCAGACAGACTGACCAATCAGAAAAGACCCATTCCATCATTGAGCGCATCATGCCACACTGCCAGGTGCTCTTGCCTCCCTGGTCTTTCCTTTGATCTGGTGTTTTGGGTGCTCCCCTGAGCTAAAACATTAGCTATGCTTCTTTTTGGAAAAGTGGAGGGGCAGAAATCCAGGCTATTTCTCATTGTACAGTTATTTAGAATTTCTGGCTCTAATCTGTCACCCGGGACAATCCCTTTCTCTATAGGTAGTTTAGTTTGTTCATGCTGTCTTTTTTTTTTTTTTTTTTTTTGAGAATCCCAAAGAACTTGGTCATCACCATATTGTGGATTCTTCTACCTGCTCCCATAAGTCAAAGATCTGTCAGAACAAAATCGTCCCACATGGGGAAGTAGAGGCCCTAGAGCCATTCTCGGGGTCACCAGGGCTTGAGTAGACAGTGTCCATGACCAGCATTTAGTCTTAGCCTTTCCTCTCAGGATTATGAGCTTTCTGTGCAGGGATGGACCAGGCTCTGCCAAAATAACTTGTTAGTGAGCACATTTCACCCGAGATAGTACCAAGCCATGCAAGAACTTACATTCTCTTTCCGAATAAAACTGTCTTGTGTGTCTCACGTTGAGGCCCGAGATGAAAGGCAGGAGCTCCGCTCTGGGTGAGGGATGGTATTCCTGGCCTCCCCAGCTCTGAGTCACTCTGACTTGAGACTGTTTTTTTTTTTTTTCTTAGCATTCTCTTCCCTATTTGCACAGGAAAAGTGGTTAAGATAGTTGCTTATTTTTATTTACCTCCCTTGCTGGACTTCATCCAGGCCATTAGGCCTTCTGTACACAAACGCGTCTCTGAGGTGGTCCATGAAAGCAAGTGGTACTTTTGATAAAGGTTTTCCTTGAGGCCAAAAAGTCTCCACAGGCCTGCTTTTAGATGGTTGTGTGGGTAAATAAAACATAAATAGTGCGGGTTTCAGCCCTCATTACTGCACATTTTCCACCCTGTGGGTGGACTAGTTCACCAGTTTGAATGGCTGAGGAATCCCTTCTTTACAGTTTCTCTTAGGATCTCAGTCATTTTTCTCCTTCTCTAACCCAAGTAAGAGTCTTTCCCTAGACCCAGCTGGACAGGGCTCAGTACATTTATTTTAGCACATGATCTAGTTAAAAGTTCGGTATTAAAATAGAATTCCTGATTAAAATAGCACATATCATCGGCTCACTAACTGGAGCCCTACTGCATAAAACATTGGGATCATGATGTAATAGTCAAAATGTAAAAGAATTCTAACCCCATAAGAAAGGGGAGAAGATGGGGGAGGAAGAAGAGAAGAGAGGAAGGGAAGGGAGGGGAGGGGAGGAGGCTCAGCTAACTTACCGGAATTAATCACTGCTGAGCTCCATCTAGGTCCTTCCATTGGCGGCTCTAAGTCTTTTAAGAAATGTTGCTTTCTGACACAAACTGTTTTTTCCTTCTCAGAACCACGAGACAAAGCTTTGGTTAGCCACTAACAGAGATAAAGAGGGACCCTGAAGCTGTCTGGTCCCTACTGACAAGCGGCCAACAGGCAAAGACTGGCTTGTACTTCCTCAGATTCTACTTTGGTTTCATCACCTAGATTGGAGAGAACATACACACACACAACATACACACACCACACACACACACACACACACACACACACACACACACACACACACAACACA
>CABHPQ010174776.1:4814-47711 GCA_902168405.1 Peromyscus aztecus
AGGAAGGAAGGAAGGAAGGAAGGAAGGAAGGAAGGTAGGAAGGAAGGTAGGAAGGAAGGACGGACCTGGGTTGAGATTGTACAAGCTGAATGGTTGGCAGACATGGCAACATGAATGTAAGCACCATATGTGGCATCAGAGGGGAATGTTGAAGAATGGGGGCGGTGGTGAAGTTCTGTTATATAGGGGCAGGGAGAAGGAATGGACTAAGCAAATGAATTCAGATTTTTTTTTAGCATCATGAGTACACTCCTGTGTATAAGTAGTTGCATGTCATTGTTCTCCCTCCAACTCCTACACACATAAGTGGCCTGACACCTAAGGTGTGACTGGAAGTGATGCATGACTTCCAGGTCTGTCTCAACAAGTCTTCTCTGGGCGCTCTTTCATTCTATGGTAATGGCTGGCCTGCTAGACTGGAGTGACCCCTTGGTCAAATTTGGGAAACTACAAATTGAGAGAGCAGAGCTTCACTTCATTTACCTAACTACACAGTATTGATCCATAACCAGGAAATCCACCTCTACTGTGCCTGCAATGCTGTACATTTTATAGGAGAGTAGCTTCTTCATGGGAGCAAAAAGAGCTATTGTTCCTAATTGATGATTGCTTCTGAGTTTTTTTCCTTGTGTTTTCATATTTATTCACCATTTTCTCAATTCGTTGTTTTATTGTTTCCTAGTGATTTCTAAATTGACATTGAATTCTAAGGCTGTCTTGCAAGTTTATTTTAAAAAAGTGCTTTGTAGCTAAAGTATTAATGAAAGAGTATATTGTGTTGCAATTTATTTTACAGTAAATGTTTTATGTGTTGTGTACACATTATTACACGCCACATTTATATGCATTTACATTTATATAGCATATTTGCATTTATGCATTTGATTCTTAGGGATACCAAAACCAAGTACCACCAAATGGGTCATTTAGAAAACACAAACATATCTGGGAATGGATATCTATGTCAAGGTAATGAAAGGGCTAGTGTCGCCGGGTGGTGGCACATGCCTTTAATCCCAGCACTCGGGAGGCAGAGCCAGGTGGATCTCTGTGATTTGGAGGCCAGCCTGGGCTACAGAGTGAGTTCCAGGAAAGGCGCAAAGCTGCACAGAGAAACCCTGTGTCGAAAAACAAAAAACAAAAAACAAAAAAAAAAAAGAAAGAAAGAAAGAAAGAAAGAAAGAAAGAAAGAAAGAAAGAAAGAAAGAAAGAAAGAAAGAAAGGGCTAGTGACTCTTCCTGTGGGCTAGGAAGAGGAACGTGTTCCATACTTTTTTTTTTTTAACTTGGAGATTTTACTGAAATCTTTGGGGTACTCTGGATCATAGACACATCATGTTGGTCTCTGCCCTTGATCTTTAAATAGCACTCTCCTTGAGTTTCTCAATCCAGGGTGGCATTAATAATATTAGCTTCAGGCCCATGCTAATGACCTTACCTTGACTATACAAATTCAAATGAATTATAGGTAGTAATGACATTAGTACGGGTGGGAGACAGTTCACCACATAACAACGTCATACCGTCCCATAGCAGAGAGTACCAGCTTTTGGTCACACAAAATAAAGTTGGAACCCAAACCTTGATACCTACCATCTTCGTGACTGAATTTCAGTCATTTTAACTCTCTAAGCCAGTTACATATTTGCAAAATGGGAATGGGGCATGTGATGGTTTTAATGAGAATTGTTCCTATAGGCTCAGGTATTTAAATGCTTGGTCCCTAGCTGGTAGACTGTTTAGGAAGGACTAGGAATGAGGTCTTATTAGGAGAGGCATGTCACTGGCCATGGGCTTTGAAGTTTCAAAATCCCATGCCATTCTCATCCCTCCTACCTACAGCTAAGAATGTAATTTCTCAGTTGCTGCTCCAGCACCATTCCTGCCTGCCTGCTGCCATGCTAAGTGCCATGATGGTTATTGACTCTTTCTCTGAAGCTGTAAGTTCCAATAAACTCTTTCTCTTATAAGTCACCTTGGTAATGGTGTCTCTTCACAGCAATAGAAGAGTAACTAAGACAGGGACCAACTCACCAGTTCTTATGAGGATTAAGTTAAATATTTAGTGCGTATTAGATATTCTGTTAATGACAGATTTTACTCAGATAACTAAGGTATGGACATGTCATAACAAATAATTGCTTTGACTCAAATATACATTTTAATATGGATACTATTATGATATAAAAAGTGTCAGGTTAAGGAATGATCTTGAATTTGTCATTTAAACACATTCAGGTTACCTAAGCTGCCTTAATTTAGTACTATTGGTATCATCATTTTTAATGTAATCTTGACAGTGGGGCTCAGAATCTCAATTCATCCTTTATTAATTGACACCTGTACTTGAATGCTTGTCTGTAGCCGAGATTTATTTGATACAAAATGATAGATAGATATATCATAGGATTAGTGGCTTACTTCAAAGTCATGTTCTTTCATGATTTGTGTGTTGAAATGAATCACTTGTTTGCAGCTGAAAAGCTAACAAAGTGCTCGGCAGGCTGAAAAGCCCCCAAAAGTTTAGAATTCAAATGTGCCTTTGCATTTGAGGAACACGCAGCTGCTTCTCTGTCAGGTGTCACCTTGTCCTTGAAATGGATCGAGCAGAATTTAGAGTGTAAGTGGAAGAGTTTTGATACTTGACCACATTGCTATTCAAAGGACAGTCGCTCTGAAGCATGGCCACCCTTCTTTTCCCTTTCCAGTTGTTAAATATTTGTAAGGCCTTTTAGTTTCCCTGCCAGGGTGAACTGAGCGAGAGATGGCTGCTGAGCCGATAGCCAGGACATTCTGCTCTGTGATTAGTTCTGTTTCACTACATACCTGTGTGTGTAGTTTACACTCAGACACAAATGCTAACACACAAACTGCTTCAGTGGAAAAACAAAAGAAAAGAAAGGGCAAAAGTGACATTTGCCAACTTGGAAATGGAGATAAGAGGAAAGGCAGGATGGTGGTCAGGATGCCATTTCAATACTAACTGCACGAGGGTACAATTAGCAGGGAAGCAAGAAGGCCCAAGCCTGGAGAGGCAAACTGCAGTGCTCAGACATCTGTGTGGCCTTTTGTCCGAGTGGATTAACTCACTGACTTGCTGCAGCCCTGAAAACATTTCGCCACTGACATTTTTCACCTGTCACTATACAATTTGCTTCAGACTTCGCCTTCAGAATTAACTTAAAATGGATTTTGGAACTTCCAGTAAGGGACAAAAGAGAAAAACCAACTGACATGAAAGTCACCACAAATCATTTGCAGCAATAACTGCACTGGCCATGTCTGATTTCGATTTGCCAAGTAAGTGCTAAGCACATACACACCCACTCTACAGTTTTTGTTTTTGTTTTGTTTTGTTTTTTTCATAAAGATTTTGATATGCTAGTTGAGCTATTAGTGTTAGACACAACTAGACCTTTGCAAAGGGAAAGAGACATTGCCCCTGGAGACACTAGTCCCAGAACTCCTCTCAGAACACAGTGGCAGAGGCCAGCAAGAGAGCAAAGATGCTGTGTGGCCATTAGGCTGGGCTTGGAGCAGAAGCAGAGAGGTACTGAAGCAGAAAATTAAGTGGTCTATGCTGACTTTGAATAATGGCTCTGGGTGACCCTGAATCTTACTACTGGAAGTGTGCACATATTAGAATTCTCCAGTTGTGATCAATTTTCTGTGTGCTAGATGGTTTTCCTGCTCTATATTAGGTGAGTTGGAAGAAACCGGTCATTTAAAAAACTTGGAGTCTCTGCATCCATTTTGCATCCTCTGGGAACTTGAGATTTCCTCTTTTTTCAATGACTTTCCTAGAGACAATGGTCCTGCTGTGGGTTCTTCGCTCATCAGAAGCTAATCATGGCTGTCTCTTCTGGTTTGGCAGCATTTTCCAGCCACCCTGAGATTACCATGAGAAAATCAGAGCTGTTAGAGACATTTGTGAGCACCACAGGTGCATGTCCACTTCCCATGATTTTATTGGTTCTTCTTCTGTTCTAAAACTGTAATCTTCAATTACCACCACCAATAATTTACCACAAAGAAAGCCCCACCTAACTGGCTGACTGTCCGTGGTTAGGCTTTGGTAACTTGTAGTCACCTAATTCCACCAGTGGTCAGAAAGACAGTGCATGGACTGTGTTTTCTCCAGAGCATTATGAGAAGGCACCATTTACCTATTATTTTTCTATTTAGAGGAAGAAATTCTTGTTCTCAAAGGGTTCCCTTTAAGAATAAATTAAAAAACAAACAATTTATGCTATCTCCCAAAGAAATAAAGCATACCTTTGTTCTGAGGTACAGGGGAAGAGCCTCAGTTGTACTTTAGCTCTGGCACTGTCTACCCAGGTCTGTACTGCTGGCACCTGGACCAGGGCATTCTGCTGAGCTGGAACATGGCATCCATAAGTACCTGAAAGTTAAACTATTTAAATAATCTTCCAGTGTTTGCATTTTCCCTTTTCATTTTGCAAAAGCAAAATAAGGATACCTTTAGTATATTAAAATTGTTATTTCAACAACAAAATACTAAATCATTTGCTAAATGGTAATATTCAGAGTAGATAGGATTTTTTTTAATTCAGAAAGAACTTAACTGATTTCTTACTTCTTTCCACTAAATGTACAATGTCCAGCATATGCATCTCTTTTTCACAAGGTTTAGATCATTGGAACAGTGAGTGAGCGCCAAACCCTTTTATCTGAAGTAATTGTATGTTTTTTAGTCTTGAGTAAATTTAATAAATAGCAGACTTATTAATTTCATTTTGCTAGTGTTATAGTCGTTTAAAAGGCTTAGTGACTTAAAACAACACATATTTTCTTTTTTCAGTTCTGGAGATTCAAAGTTCAAGATGGGTCTCAGCTAGCAATGAAACAAAACAAAACCTACTTGATTAAAAAATGAACAAAGACTTGAATACACTTTGCTCCATAACAGGTGTCCAAGCGGTCAATTAGCACATAACCAACACTAAACCTCACTCCTGGTTGGGAAACGCAAATCAAAGCTCAGTGTCATGGGATGCATTTTACACCCACTGAGATGGCTATTGAATCACACTAAACACAAACAACACAGTAAGAATGGATGTCAAACCTTTGAAACAGAATTATGACATGATTATGATTCGAAATTCTGTTACTGCATGCACACCTAAGAGGCCTGCAAGCAGGCATGGGGATATATATATGTATACATGGACTCACAACAGCTAAAGGGCAAAGCATTCCAAATGCCCATTAACTAACAAAAAGATAATATGCATACAATCTTATAAAGAACCAGCAAGGAATGGAGAGAAAAAGTGTGGGGACTCCCCCAAGTTATTAACATTTTATTCTACTGTAAGAAGCAGAATAGTACCAAGTGTATTTATAGGTTAGAAAGGAGCTTTATAATGCATAAGTCATTCACCTGCCTGAAGTTTGCTCAGGGACAAATGGAGAATGTAGTCTAGTTATGGTTGACATGAGACAGAAGATTAAAATTATCATTACAATTATAAAAGGAAGGGAAATCTTATGTCTGCTATGGCACAGATGAGGGCCATGTGTTAAGTCAAATAAACCAGTCACAATAAGACAAAAGCTGCATGGCTGTTTATATGAACAACCTAGAGCAGTCAGATTAATGAAGGCAGAAGAAATAAAACTATAGATCCACATGGATAATGTTCTGTTAAATCACACACACACACACACACACACACACACACACACACACACACACACCCCTAATCTTTCATGATAGGTTGAAGTATAAAATAAAAAGCCAATGTTTTCAACAAAAATGTATTATGTTGTATGACATTGAAATTGTACAACTACATTAAAAAGTCTTATATTAGATCCCTATGCCAATAAAAAATTGACTACCTTGTTTGACTAAGACAAATAACATTCATGGGTTTTGGGTGTGGGGGAAAAGGTCCATTTATATTTAAAAGCCATTTACAATCTGTGTTTATCACATCGATGTGCTTAAAAACTGTATAGAATTTCATGAAAATCTAAGCTCACTGTGGTATTATAATGTAGGAAGATTGTGTTTTCTAATTCATCCTCTGAAATCTCTGCCAAGCTCTTAACAAATATTTTTGGAAAGTTAAACGTGAGCTCCTCCTACCCACCTGAGACAGGATCAAACTCATCACTGAGGACTGATGGTTGGATAGAAAACAACCTTGCATCGGAGGGCTCAGAGGTTCCCGTGCTTTCTACCTTGCTTGACGACTGGGTCTCTTTTGTGACGAGCGCTCTTTCTCCAAGCTCTCAGGTGATGGCCACGCTGCCATCCATTCCCTTTTATTTTACACTTCAAAACAGACAAATAAGGACATGGAGGACCCATTGGGGAAGAATACTTCAAAGTCAGTTTTCTGCTTGTCATGGCCTAAATTTGTTCCTTCAGTCCTCAGAGAGACTTGCTGGAAGAGAGAGGTTTGACTTGAACACTTAAGAAGGGTCTGGAAGTGTGCTTTGTAGCAATTTCCCTGAAGAAAATGAATGCTTTCCTGTGAGTACTGTGAACCAACGCAGTGAACACAGAGATGCACCGCTCATCTCCCTCTGGCTCCAGGGGCCTCTCCCACCGGCCTATCAGAAATCAAAGTTCCACCTCGCTTGGTGGTAAAACTGCTTGCTGCTTCATCTGTATAGGGAGACTTGGGTAGAGTTCTGTAAAGGTGAAGAAGTTGTTACATCTGTAAAAGAAAGTACAGACAGTTGAGTATGGAGACATAAGAAAAGAAGAGACTAAATTTAGGTGGTGGAGAAAGAGTTGAAACTCTAATAAGAAAAGAATCATTGTGCAATTGGACCGATTTCTAAGGGCAATTTAAAAATGTTTAAAGATTGGACTGTGCCCTAGCAATCAGATTCCCAGAAAGGAGTTTTCAGAGGGTGCTTGTGCATAGCCTCCAGCTTCTTGCCTACGAATATGAACAGGCTTGATACAATTGTTCTTTTCATTGTGATTACTTAACAGGTAAAATGGAAGATCTTTCTTCACTGCTTCAACACTGTTCAAAGTTACCAAGCGCAACTTTGAATCTTTCACTTATTTTACTCAATCTGTAAAGGGAAGTTGACATTCATGATATCTGTCCTCTCAAAGACATCATGTGTGTGTGTGTGTGTGTGTGTGTGTGTGTGTGTGTGTGTGTAGTGGGGGGATGCACATGTGTGTGTATGTATGTAGATGGCAGCAGCAGTCAGCCTTGGAGGACTTTGCTCTGGAGTTGTCCAACCTTTGTTTGGTTTTGTTTTGCTTTTTTGATTTGTTCTCCTTAAAAACAATCTCTCGGTGAGCCATGGGGGTTGCCAATTTGGCTAGCCTGGCTGCCAGTGAAACTGGGGACCCAGCAGTCCCAGCCTCACAAAGCACAGGTATTACAAGAACATCACCCACCACTCAGCAGTTTAGGTGGGTTCCTGGGACTGAATTTAGGATTTATGCTTTCATGGAAAGCGTTTTACCAACTGTGTCATCTCTGAGCCCCAACAACCTTCATTTTACATTTCCCCTTATTTCTCAGAAATTTGAACTTCTCATTTGCAAAACCCTTAGCTGCGTGGACTTTTGGGGGATTAAATAAAATGATATATGGAAAAATGCCTAGCCCACTGCCCAAACTTTGGTGCTCTCAAAATGTATTTTGCCCAGGCTTTAACTTTCCCTCTTCTTGACACTGTAAATATTTGACTCTTACATTGTCACTTCCTGGGTTGTGACTTGCTTTCTGAAAGTCCCTACAAGCTTCAGCTGGTCGGCTTACTATGTGCACACACTAAAGAGCTACACTATTTGTGGATGGCTCACTTGAGAGGCATTGATGTGACCAGCATCGTTGCAGTTATATGCTAAGGTTACCATTGAGTTCACAATGGCCTTTGCTTGTCTGTCTTGATTTGTGAGCAATAGATTGAAATGGAGAAGCAACAATACAGAACCATAAAGTTCTATCGCTGTCTCCAAAGGGGCTGATAGTAGGGAATGAGTGGGTATAGGATGCTGTCAACACCGGGTTTTCCCCTAAATATAAGTTTGCAGTGAAGGCAAATGATGTAACTCTCAGGAAGGTCATATGGGAACTTACTCAGTCTCTAAATTAAATATTTATTGATTGGGTAAAGTGTGCTAAAAATTAGAAATGGAATTGGGAAAATGTACCAAATCTTTATCTCTGTTTAGATAAGCCTAAAGAGTTCATATCAAGAAATATAGATAATTTTTGGATGTAATGTTTTTAAGTTTTAAGACCATTTCAGACAACTCACTAGCTGGACATTGTGCACATTCACATTAACAAGGTACCATTACCATCACCCATTCATGGCACATTTTAATTTTGCCAAAATATAACCTTATACCTGGTGAGAAATGATTCTTTCTCTCCCTTCAGCCACATATGACAATCATCATTCTATTTTCTGCCTTCATTAATTTGACTGCTCTAGGTTCTTCATATAAACATAGCCATGCAGATTTTGTCTTATTGTGACTGGTTTATTTGACTTAGCACATGGCCCTCATCTGTGCCATAGCAGACATAAGAATTCCCTTCCTTTTGTAATTATAATGATAATTTTAATCTTCTGTCTTATGTCAACCATAACTAGACTACATTCTCCATTTGTCCCTGAGCAAACTTCAGGCAGGTGAATGACTTATGCATTATAAAGCTCCTTTCTAACCTATAAATACATTTGGCACTATTCTGCTTCTTACAGTAGAATAAAATGTTAATAACTTGGGGGAGTCCCCACACTTTTTCTCTCCATTCCTTGCTGGTTCTTTATAAGATTGTATGCATATTATCTTTTCGTTAGTTAATGGGCATTTGGGATGCTTTACCCTTTAGCTGTTGTGAGTCCGTGTATACATATGTATATCCCCATGCCTGCTTGCAGTCCTCTTAGATGTGTATGCAGTAATGAAATTGTTGAATCATGTCATAATTCTGCTTTAAAGGTTTAACATCCATTATGCTGTGTCATTTCTGTTTTGTGTAGTTTGATAACCATCTCAGTGTTTTGGTTTTCTTTTTTTATCATATTATGTTCCATTTTGTAACTACTTCATTCGGATGGTGTGATTTCAATATCTGAGTTGAACTAGGCTGTAGATGAAGATGTGCCTTACATTCTGGGCTATTGTCACGGAGGTCAGCCTTTCCCATTTTCCAGGATGCTCCTTAGCTTTAGACTTTGGCTGAAGAAGCCGTCCTTTGGGACAATTTTGCAAATGCTTCATTCATGACATTATTAGGAAAATCAAATTCTAAGGTGTTCTGATAGTAGATTTAAAGTGCTCTATTTATTGTTAAACTTTTAAAGAGGCCAAACTCTAAACTACAGACATAGATTTATCAGGACACTGAGCCCCACATTAATGAAGAGCCTTGCTGGATGTGTTCATTGGGATTATTTTAAATTTCTGTTTATGACATGCCAACATAAAACAAAGATTCCATATCTCTCTGAGCATACTTCAGGCATGTGAATGGCTTATGTATTCTAAGACTGTGTTATAACTTACATAAATACATTCGAAGCTATTTATTTTCTCACAGATGAATAAAAAGTGAAGAATTTGGTGTGCCGCCTGCTCTTTTACTTCCCATTTCTTTGTGGTTCTTTATAAAATTTTGTGAGAACTAACCCCTAAAAGACTCAGGCAATTCAACTTGAATAACCACTCAGAAACACATATGCTCACTCAAAATAACCAAGCTCCTTGATTTTGCAAAAAGCAGTTGGAAAATCCCCAAAGATGAGATTCTTATAAAACAGGAGGCTACAAACTATCTTTCATTTATATCCCTAGATATTTTTCCCAGAAAATTACATTCATCTGCACATTTCTTTACATAAATATTTTCCAGTTTTGCGAAATGGTAGAAATTTACTCAGGGTGACTTACATGCTGCTGTACTTTAATTCTGAGAGGTAAACTTTTAGAGTCTATTCCATCAGAGATTTGAAGCTTTGTTTAAAATTATCCTCTCTGCTCTTATGTAACTGGTTAATGCAAATACTTAAATGTAATGAAATAGATCTAAATAAAATGTAACAATGCACCGGACGGTGGTGGCGCACGCCTTTAATCCCAGCACTTGGGAGGCAGAGCCAGGCGGATTTCTGTGAGTTCGAGGCCAGCCTGGGCTACCAAGTGAGTTCCAGGAAAGGTGCAAAGCTATACAGAGAAACCCTGTCTCGAAACCCCCCCCCCAAAAAAAATGTAACAATGCAATAATTTGTTTGCATAGTTAATACACAATATGGTACAATGTCTAGTATGGTGATCAAACATCATTATGTTTATATACTATTACAATGTTCATTGAATATCTGGTATGCTAAGCATTGGATTAAGTGCAGCAACAGTATATGAAATGTTCTTTGCCTTCATAGAGATTATAGTTCAGGGGAGAAGCAAGAATTCAAGCAGGGAAGAGACTCCAGGGAACTCTCTTTAGTAACATACTTATTAAGACCACCAGGGTCAGTTCTTATAAAAGCCAATTGAAGTCTGGATTCTTCTTTATGAGAGGCAAATGCTGTTGCTGGGAGAAGTGAACATTACATGCTACCAAACTGTAGAAACCGCAGCGTTTGCACAGATGGAAGTCATTCTTTTACCATCATATACAGGGAGGCCAGACAACTACTCATGTGGATAATGCTTGCCAAATAGAAACAGCTTCACCTGAAGAAGGAGGGTTAGGAAGACCAAGAAAGGTCTATTCCTGAAGCTCAAGTATGCAGGGCATACTTAATATAAAAGCTACTATATATGACTTCAGGGACGGCTAGTCAGTATTGGGGAAGAACCGGGACCACTCTTCCCTAGAGACTATTTCTTCCACTCTCGTCATTTCCTAGTTGCCTCGAGTTCTTTGTCTAGGACTGAGGCCTCATGAACTTTCTGCCTTCCATGTCATCATGTCTGTCGGTGTCATTTTTGTTCAGTTCTTGTTTGGGTAGCCATGCCAACAATTAAAAAAAAAGAAGCCATGGAGTTGAGAGAGATCAAGTAGGAAGTATGTGGGAGAGATTGGAGGAAAGAAAGGGAAGGAGTGAAAAAATATTATGAAAGAAAAAGTTAATGTAGTGAAACTGGAAAAGAAATCCACGTGTCTACTATAATGTAGGAAATGGGAAACATGAGAGACAAGAGCATGGGGAGTGCAGAGACGCCAAGCTTGGGGTGAAGAAGGGGCACTGAGAAAAAACTGGGTACTAGTTGATTCTAACCCTGAAACAGCAGCAGGCCATGGAGAGGAACTGAGATCTAGGTGAATTAGATGTAGCGGTAAGAACAACAGCACCCAACCCTGGCACCCGTGTTTGCACTGTTGTTCAAACCCTGTCTCCTAACCCTAATAGCCACATGCACACCAACAACCCGACAGAAGTAGCACTTTCCAAACACTGATTCAATTGACTTCGGACTCTGATGTCCTTTAATGTAGCATTCAATCAAAGTTTGCAAGGCATATAAAAAAGCTGGGGGCGGGGGATGACACCTTGTCAAGAAACAAAGCAGTCAATGGAAACGGAGTTAAAGCTAGTCTGGACACTAGAATATTCTGATAGAAATATTTAAGATAATTATTAGTATTTTAAACTATCCATTGGAAGATGTATAAAGAGCTGGAGGTTGTTTTGAGACTGACACAAAACACACATGTGTAGAAGGGCTAGAAGGACTGTCAGAGGTGAATGTCTGCATGAGCTTATCATCATCAGAAACCGAGAAAGGTGAAACATCAGTGAACCCTAAAATGCTCCAACGAAGATTATCTTAAGCTAATCAAACAAGATTAAAAAGAGTAAAACACTTGATCAGTCTTGATGCGGGGAGGGGGGGGGGTTGGTCCTGCCTCAACTGAATGTACCAGGCCTTGCTGACTCCCCATGGGAGGCCTTACCCTTTTGGAAGAGGGGATGCGGTTTGGGTGGTTGGGTGGAGGCTGCAGGGGAGTGAGAGGAGGGATGAGAGGGGAATCTGTGGTTGGTATATAAAATGAATAAAAAAATTTAAATAAAAAATAGCATCAGTGGGTAGGTATCCAGATAGCTAGATAGATAGACAGACAGACAGACAGTTAGGGCTAATAAATGCTAAAATATAAGGCAATTGAAGTCATAGATTCACAAAAGGAGAAAAGAGAGAAATCAAAACAGAATAAGTCCTGGAAAACATTAATAGTCAATAATTTGTTAATATTAAAGGAAAACAATTATTCACACCCAAAAAGCTTAGAATAAAACCCACATAGGCGTGTCCACATAGAGTGCTCCTTAAAGGCTTGATGATATGCTCAAGTCCTAACCTCCAGTACTACCTATTGCAACTGACTTTGGGAATAAACTCTCTACCCAGATGTTTAGATTAAAATGAAGTCATTAGAGTATATGCTAACCTATTATGTCTGCTACCTTCATGAGCAGAGGATATCAGATCATAGAAATAAGAGGGACATGGTGTGCATGGTGAGCTGATATAAAGTTGGTGACTGCATATAAGCCAAGAAAAATGGCCTGAAGGTGGTCCTGCTGGGCAGCTTTCAAAAGAAGCCTACTCTATTGACACCTTGAGCTCACACTTTGGACCCCTGAATGTGAGAAACTCAGCCCTGTTGTTTACATCACTTGGTCTGAGGGCTTGGTTATAGCAACCTAAGGCCGTCCTGAAAACAAAACCTGAGAGTCCTGAAGACACCCAGCAGAAATATGATACCTCCCTCCATCAAAGAAACACAGAAGCAAATAAAACAGTTTCATAGCAGAGTCTTTGCATGAATGAAAACACCGCATTGGAACAAACAACAAACCCCTGAAACACCTGTCTTCCCAGATCCTACAGCCAGCAAAAACACCTTTCCAAAAAAGAGAACACAAACAAACAAACAAACAAACACCCAAAACCAGCCAACCAACCAGCCAACCAACCGACCAACCAACCAACCAAACAAACAAACAAACAAACAAACAAACAACTAACCAACCAACTAACCAACCAATCAACCAACCAACCAACCAAACAACCATTCAAACAAACAAACAAAAACAACTAAGCCAATCCATTATCAGAAAACGCATTCTGTGATGCATTCAGGTAAATTATTTAGGTAGAGACAAAAATTTAGAATGATGCAAAGAAATGAAGATCACCTGGAATGTAAGTATGAAATATTTTTATTCTTTAAAATTCATTTGAAATGATGTCCAACTATATTAAAAGTAGTGGAATTTAATACACAAGGAACTAAAAATGTAGCAATACAAGATGAAAAAGTGCAAATGAAAGCATACTGCCTCAGTGTTACTATTTAAAGTAATATACAGATTAAAGAAGACACAAATTGCTAATATCAGATTTGAACAAGAGATTTTATAGGTAATAAAATGGTGATAATGACTGTCAATAGTTTGTTATGGATATATGGCCATAAACTTGACAACGCATGAATAGAAGAAAACGTTGTTGAAAGACACACACTATTTAAGTTCACTCAGAAAAAAAAAAGGATAAACTGAGTAATGTGCAATAAATGAAACTGAATTTGTGGTCAAAACCATTGGTCTAACAAGCTTCCTGCCCAAATAGTTTCATTGTGAGTGATATCATATATTTAAGAAGAAATAACACCTACTTTACATAATAAAAAGTGTCTTTAAAAATGCTACCGGAATTGAGAAAGGAATTCAATTTACAACATGAAAGCATAATGTATGTTTAAAAATTAACTGTGACTCTTAATACTAGCAACTAAATACTGAAAACTGAACTTTAATAAAGTGCCATTTAAAAACGCATCAATACTATGAAGTACTCATGGATGTATTGGGCACAGTTAGGTCTCAAAGCTATACGTAGAAAAGCTACATAACATTGTTGAAAGAAATTAAACATCTAAATAAATGGAGAATTCACACTCACACTCAATATGGTTATTTCCATTGTTCCTCTAAACACTTCAAATATTTCATAGCATTTTAATTAATATTTAGAGAATTTCACACAATGTGTCTATCATAGAAACTGGTACTCCTCCCCTCACTTCCTCTTCTTCCAGTTCCAATCTCTCCTCCCCTCTCCCTGTATGCCGCCACAGCCCTCTTCCTCTCTCTCAGAAGAGCGAGCAGCTTTCTTGGGCATTTGGCTCTTAAAATCTTCTTTGTCCTCTTCTCCAATATTCCCTGAACCTTAAGTGCAGGGGTTGTGCTGTCAATGTGTTCACCAGGGACAGGCACTCCACAGTCAGTTGACCTGTGAATTTTACTAGTTGTGGCTTTCTGCAATCCTCCCCATCTGCTGCAAAAACTTCTTTGATGAGAGCTGATAGTTACACCTCTGTGGGTAAAAGGATAAGTATTTATAATGCAGTTAAGAAATATACCTGTTTAAGAAACTTACAGAAGTAGGTTCTCCTCTAGGTTTCTTGACTTTACCAGCCACAGGTAGTGGGCTAAACTTAAAAGTGCCAGGCATGGATTCCTTCCTACTGAGTGGGGCCTTAAGTCCAATTAGGTGATTGTTGGTTACCCCCAGAATGTAAGTGCCACTATTGTTTCTATCAGAATATATTAATTACCATGCTGTCATTGTGTCATTTAGTTGGTGTTAACAGCTGGATAAGACCACTGGTTGCTTTTCTCCATTAGGAGCTTACATGGCTCTGGCTCCTTCCCAAACTACCAGGGCTAGTCTTTGGTGACCAGGCTTCCAGGTCAGATCCAGATCAGTTCCTCCAAATTCTGTGCCCTGAGTATATGATCTCTTCAGCAATAGGGTCTGGCTTTCTTTTGCTGGAAAGCAGAAGAGAAGCAGACTTTGTTCTTGTTGGAGGGTTTTAGACGACTCTGACCATCACCTGGGAGGAGGCTTGCCATTTCTGCAATGAGGGTTTTGTTAGATAGTCTGTCTATGTTTGTTTGGTGGAGGGAGAAGCATTGTGAGTCCAATTGGTGTAACTTCAAGGTGTGTGTGTATGTGTGTGTGTGTGTGTGTGTGTGTGTGTGTGTGTGTGTAAAGATAATAATTGGGGAAGAAGAAAGTGTCAATTTGAGTAGGGGAACAGGGAAGAAGTTGGAGGGAGGGGACTTGGAAGGGTCTGGAAGGAGAAAAAGGAAAGAACAACATTAAATTATTTTTTAACTGAAAGTATATACAATTTTTTAAAAGATCTACAAGCAACTGAAAAAGAAAAGCAGGAAAAAGTGCCTCCATTTCCATATTCTTCTAACTGGAAGAGAAATAAAATTCAAATGTGTTGAGCAAAGTTAAAAAATGAAAATGTTTGTAAATATTTACTCATTTTCTATTCTAGTTACACTTATCCTACAGGTTTTTTAAATCCAAATTATTGCAAAATATTAGCAGCAAATGTCATTTAAGGTTAAATGTCTTTGAAAATAGATTGAAAATTTGGTATTCCTGATTCTACACTATGCATACTGTTTTATAAATTGGGAAATATAATTATGATTAGCAGTAAGCTGGATCTACAATTTAAAGTATATTTATTGATAACTTTTCTTCCAAACATCCAATTCCATCAATATTTCCTAAGCTTCTGTCCAGAGTCACTGGTCATTCCAGGGAAGTTAGGTACATCAGTGAACAGAGCAAGAATCCCAATTTGTGTGAAGCTTGTATCACAGCAAATAGACAATTAGCCATAATTAAAATACAGTACGCACATATATTAGAAACTACTGGAGCCATGGCAAAAGAGTACAGAGCAGAGGGTGGTGACAGTTGATAGCATGCTTAAATAGACTGGCTATGGAGCAGACAAAGACACCATGCTGGACTGAAAGAGTGGGTGAAGGCAGTGTGAAGAACCTGTGCAAAGTTCCTAAAGCTATGTGGTGTTCAAGTTTTTAGAGAGTTTCTAGATGAGGCCACTGAAACTGAAGAAAAGTAAAAAGTAAGTTGAAAGAAAATTGAGGCGGGAGAGAAAAGAGGGAAGGTAGATCAATCATGCATTGTTGATTACATAGTGCTTGCTAGGCTGTGGTAAGGCCTACTGGTGTTTCTTTGAATGAGATATGATATTAGTAATTCTTCCTACTCATATTCAAGGAAATAACAACTAAGGACTTCACTGAAAATGGACTTTTCTTCACCGAGTGTCCAGAAGGCAGTCCTCTGGGGCTACTGAAGCCTCTGATCACTGGAACTCTCCTCTGGATGGTGGGGCTTCCTTCACAGTCATTTGATTTACTACGCATGTACAGAATTTACAACCTCACCATACACCATTAAAATCTCTGTACACATTCTATATCTTTTGAAGGCCATAACTCTGTCAACTTCCCTAATATAGTTAGTTGCCTCACGCAAAGACTCCAAGGATACTTTGAAATGAGCAAGATCTCTTGACTTTACATTTATGCAAGTTCCTATATTCCAAGACAGATTTTACCTCGAGGCAGCAACAAGTGAACTTATATTGTGCCTTAATGTGTGACACTAATTTATTCCATTAGAAACATTTCTGGGTTGTTCCACTTGTGAAATGCAAAGCCATTGCAACCCCTTCCTTTATTCATATTGCTAAGTAGTGAGCGCTCCTATTCCATGTTTATTCTAGCTCTCCGCTCAACCCTCCTTTTTCTGTAACAGCTCTGCTTTTAGGGAATGTATCATGCAATACTTTGATACTAGGACTCCTGTAATGTTTGTATGATGTTGTATGTATCTCACTATATATTTTATGTGCTATATCTTTTCACCACATTTAATAGTTTTATTTTAATGAAAAGTTGGTGAAAATCAGGTTGCCTACATGATTTATAGTTCTACTCTGGGTGCACTGTCTTAGGGAACTCAGTTACAGGTCAATTCTAAGACTTCATCATAGTTTTTCTTGCACAACATCTTATATTTGGAGAGTCATTCATGGCCCATTGGGAAAGGTTAGAACTATAATTAGCCTTCTCTCTAGACACTTGAGCAATGGAATGCATGAAGGTTAGTAACAGCTTCCCATTAATTGCTCCCTCATGGTTTTACAGGAAAGCCGTTAGCTTATGTGCTGGGGCTGCTCCCCACAGCATCCCTGCACTGACATTTGAAGCAGCGATTAGAATGTCATTGCTTTCCAATGCCTAGTTGTTATTCAGGGGACACGTTGGAAGTCTCTCCCCTCGTACTGCAGGGATCACAAATTCAAACACCAAAAAATATCATCTCTGCTACTTTATCATCAGAATATGCCTTTTGAAAGCGGGTTTGTTCTGAAAACAGTGTGTGCACTGGACTCTGTTCAGCACAGTGTCACTGTCTTGTCTTTCAAACTAATGGGAACAAAGCAGAGTCATTCTTTATGTGCAAAGCAGTGCACCCCAAGGGCAAAACATCTATCAGTATGAAAAATAGTCAAGTAACAACCAAGAAATTGTGTTTTGTGGAAGCTCACGGTTTGATTGTATGTTTGAGCCAGCATACTGCCATGTTAGTTTTCACAAAGCTTTGAATGTAATAGTTTCTTGCTCAGATGTCTTTCTTATCATTTACACTGCCTGAATCCAACAATTCAGTTTGTCCTGTCAGAACTTGCCGGTAACTCAACTAAGACGGAGATTTACTAGGCTGGAGAGCACAATTATCCTGTCTCAAAAACAAATTACATCTCCAAAGCCTGGATTTTTTTCTTCCTCCAACTCATTCATGTTTGAAAAAATTTCAGTGTAGATAGCATGCAGATAATCACGTTTTGGTGAAGAATGCAAGCTAATGCTGCCTTTTCTTGCTGCCTCTCAATGCATGTATATGTGTAAGTACATGTGCAGTCACAATTACACACGCATGTGACCTGATTGACACCATTTATTATATTTATGATAAATTCTACAGGGTAGAGCACCTGCCTGGTATTATTTTAGTTTTTGGTTATTTATTATTATTATTATTATTATTATTATTATTATTATTGGTATCACAGAACATATTTTAAATGAAAAAAGGAGGAAAATCTTTCTTAAAGCAGGTATCAGATATATTGCTTTCTCTCAAAAAAAATTACTTTTCTGCCTCCAGAGGTTGGTGAGGAGTAGTTCCAAAATTAAAATAAGAACAAAGGAACAGCGGTGTTGGGTCAAGGGAATGGAGAAGCTTCCAAACACTGCTAGATAACTCAACTGAAGAAGAAATAAAGTCACAAGTGAGATTACTGAGGAGGGCTGGAATATGGGATAGATTTAAGTGTCTAAATGGTTAAAATCCAGATTAGTAGGAAAAAATTCACCATCTTCACTGGCCGCAGAAGTTTTTAAAAACGGGTGTGGAGTTTTCAGGTGAACAATTTTTTTTCTACAATAATAGATTAAGCATTGGCATGTTCTGCTTGGTTAATTAAATTTTGAATACATTTGCTTTCCTATAATTGTGGTTCTAAGGTTAAAAGGTGCACTCTGCTGATCTTGAACATATTTTTTAGTCAACAATGTTCAAGAATGCAGATTGATTCTGGAGTTCCCAGAGACAGTGAGATAATGTGATTCCTGTGGACCTGGCAATTTAGGCCTGCATGTTTCAGGTCCCTTCCTGCAAACCACAGAGGGAGGGGCCAATAGTCATGTAGGATCAAATGAGCAGGTTGAGAGCAGAAGATGTGAGAGGTCTAAAAGGCGTGAGATTAAAAACAGGACAGAGCTGAAGACAGATTGAGCCCAAGAGTCCTAGGTCACTGTGCTAATTTCTAGTGAGTGCTCAGTTGATAAAAAAGATTTAATAGAGAACTTTCCTAAATATAAACACAGGTTAAACTAAGGCTAGATGTACAGATTCTTAGAAAAAGCATTCTGAAGTAAAAGCTCAGGCTATGGAAGAGAATGTGGGAAATGGATGGCAAGACCAGCCCTTTGGATCTTCACACCAGAAGAAAAGAACTTTTGGTTTTTCTTTTATTAAGTTTACTTTAACTTCTTTTTATTTATTCTTCTCTCATATAATACATCTTGACCATAGTTTCCCTTCCCTCCACTCCTCTCTTTCCACCCCCACTTCTCTCCTCCAAATCTACTCCTCCTCAGTTTCCCTTCAGAAAAAACAAAGTCATCAAGGGGTATCAACTGAACACAGCATAACAAGATCCAATAAGACTAGGGACAAACCCTCATAACAAGGCTGGACAACACAACCTAGTAGGAGGAAGAGGGTCCTAAGAGCAGGCAAAAGAGTCAGAGACACCCTGACTCCCACTGTTACTAGTCTCACAAGAACACCAAGCTAACAACTATAACATATATGCAGAGGACCCAGAACAGACCCATGCAGGCTCCATGATTACTGCTTACGTCTCTATGAGCCCTGCTTAGCTGATTCTGTAGGTTGTGTTCTCCAGGAGTCCTCTACTCCTCTGGCTCCTACAATTCTTCTTTTCCTTGGGATTCCCAAGCTCCAAAGGGAGGGGCTTAATGGAAATTTCTAATTTGGGCTCTCTCTCTGCCTAGTATTTGGCTGTCAGTTTCTGCACCTGCTCTCATCGGGGCTGGAGGAAGCCTGTCTAATGACAATTGGACTAGGCACCAATCTAGGAGTATAGCAGAGTATCATTAGGAATCATTTCATTGATTTTATTTTATTTTTCTATCCTAGGTCTCTGCGCTATTCAGCCTCCAGTTCTTTGCCATCCAGGCAGGGTTGGGCATAAACTTTCTCTCTTGGTGTGGGCCTCGATTAAGATGAGTCATTTGTTTGCCACTCCCACAAGTTTTGTGCCTCCATTGCCCCAGCACATCTTGTAGGCAGATCGATTGTAGATAGAAGATTTTGTGATGGGTTGGTGTCCTCATCCTACAAATGGCAGTTGCCTGGCTCCAGAAGATGGCCAGTTCAGGCTCTGTATTCTCCACTACTTAGAGTCTGTGCTGGGGTCAACCTTGTAGAATCCTGGGAATTTCTATTGCACTAAGTTTCTATATTGTCCCCCAGAATGTCCTCCAATTTCAGTTGTCTCTCCCCATTCTCTCTCCCTCCATCCCTTACCTCTATCTATTCCCTCTTGATCCCATGCTCACCCACCCCCAGTCCACCCACAAAATCTGTTCTAATTCCCTTCCCAGGAAGATCCACTCATCCCCCTTAGAGACCTGTTTGTTATTTAACCTTTTGGGATTTGTGGATTATAGTATGATTATCATTTACTTAACAGCTAATATCCACTTATAAGTGAGTACATGCCATATTTCTCTTTCCAGATCTGGGTTACTACATTCAGGATAATTTTTTTCTACTTCCATCTATTTGCCTGAAAATTTCATGATGTCATTTTTAAACAGCTGAGTAATATTCCATTGTGTAAATGTACCATATTTTCATTATCCATTAATCTGTTGAGGGACATCTAGGTTGTTTCTAGTTCCTGGCTATTATGAATAAAGCTGCTATGAACATAGTTGAATAACTGCCATATTGATTTCCATAGTGATTGTACAAGTTTGCACTCCCACCAGCAATGGAGAAGTGTTCTCCTTGCTCTACATCCTCTCCAGCATGTGCTGTCTTATCTTGAGTGTTCTTTATCTTAACTATTCTGACAGCATTAATATTCTTTCTTGGATCTGGATGTTTAGTGGTTTTGATTATTATGTGGTGAGGGGACTTTCTTTTCTGGTACAATGTATCCTGTGTTCTTTAAGCTTCTTTTACCTTTATAGGCATCTCCTTCTTCATGTTAGGAAAATTTTCTTCTATGATTTTGTTGAAAATATTTTTCTGGGACTTTGGGCTGGGATTCTTCTCCTTCTTCTATTCCTATTATTCTTAGGTTTGGTCTTTTCATAGTGTCCCAGATTTCCTGGATATTTAGTGTCAGGGATATTGTAGATTTAACATTTTTTGACTGATATATCTATTTCTTCCATCGTATCTTCAACACCTGAGATCCTCTCTCTCATCTCTTGTATCCTGTTGGTGATGGTTGTATTTGTAGTTTCTGTTCCCTTACCTAGATTTTTCATTTCCAGAATTCCCTCAGTTTGTGGCTTTTTTAAAAAAATTGATTCTATTTCCATTTTCAAGTCTTGGACAGGTTTATTCATTTCTTTCAACTGTTTTGTTTTCTTGGCTTTCTTTTAGAGTTTTATTTATTTTTTGTTTGTCTTCCCCTTGATTTCTTTGAGGGATTTATTCATTTCCTCTTTAAGGATCTCTATCAGCTTCATAAGTTGGTTTTAAGGTTGTTTTTCTTGTGTTTCAGCTATGTTGGAATTTTCAGGGCTTTCTGTACTAGGATATGAGCTATGGTGGTGGTATATTACCCTAGCTGTTACTGTGTTCTAATTTTGGCATCTAGGCTTCTGGGGCTAGGGTAATTGTAAGTCTAGTTTCTGATTTCTGTGTTTGTCTTTGTTGGATAGATGCTTTGTTCCTTGGTTTCTGTTTCTTCTCTATCCTTCTTGCCAGTGTGACCTGTGATTGAGCAGGGGATTCCACTTGAGTTGGGGGCTAGAATTCTGGCAGCCAGCATGGCCTCTGGTCAAGCAGGGGTTCTCTGCTTGAATTGGGGCCTGGGACACTGCAATGAGGGGTGGAGGGGAATTGGGGACAGAGTAGGAGGGCACTAAAATAGTGGAAGGGTCCACAGGCAGGTAGCTTACCAAAGTGGAGTTCTGGCAACAGAGTGGCCTCTAGTCCGGCAGGGGCCTCTGATCAAGTTGGGAGCTGGGATGTCAAACTTTTGGTTCTTAGATCAAAGAATCTGTGCTGAGGATGGAAGAGCTTGGAGGGAACATTTTTTAGTAATGAAATGTTGGCATTCGTTACTCAGCATGCATTTACTGAGCACCTTCATGAAGTACAAAGTGATGCTCCAGGTACTTGGGGTTTCTTAGTGATTTTAACAGAAAAGTATCAGGTCCATTTGGAGTTGTTTTTTTTTTTCAGTGTGGGTAGCATAATATAATGAGTAGACATAATGAACAGGTAAATTACACAGTATTCAGAAGACAATGAGTAGTATTGAAAACAGAAAAGCAGAGCGGAGTAAGGGGTGCACCAGGGCCAGGTAGGGTGGGCTGACTGCTGAATTAACCAGAGTGATCTGAGGAAGGATTTGTAAGAGGTGATGAAGATTAATTACATGATCATTTGTGGGATAGGATTACAAGCGAAAGTAATAGCCTGCTTGAGGGCACTAAGTAGGAGTCCTGCTCAGGAGTCACAAGGTAAGTGTGGAGGTTACCACATGAGGTCAAGGAAGAAAAGCAGGATGCAACAAGACAGTGAGGCTATTGCCTCACCTTTAACCTGATTTATCTCTTAATTATTAACTCAGAAGCATTCTGACAGTACAACTTCAAAAATAACCCTTAAACCACATTTTAGAGATGAGAATTACCTAGTTAATGTTATATAGCATATTAAACACACACACACACACACACACACACACACACACACACATACATCTTCTCTAATGTCCTGGGCTATTTTCTCTGCTGTTGTTATAACTAAGGGTGATTATCTCCTTGCAGGAAACCATTCACCAGCTTGTGATTATCGGGCCTACCTGGTAGATCTTACTGTGTTTCTTCTCACCAGGGCCTCTGAGAAGAAAGCATTGTGTCCTCTAGGATCTGAGCTTTATCTTCACCCTCCACCTGGGCACTCAAGACTAGGAAGGAGGATGGGGAAGATGTCTCTCCTCCTGTCACAAATCACTGTCCATTCTTGCTTCTTTCCCTGCCCTGTTATCCAGATGAGTTTCCCATCTCCATTTCTGTTATATTCTCATGGAGTAAACAAAGCAGCTTGTACTTGTACTGTGCATCTTCTTGTGCTACTTTATTATGAAAAACCATGCCATTCTCTTGGATAGCCTCTGAAAAACTATGCCATTCTCTTGGACAGTCAGGCTCTGGTCATTGATAGTTAAGGGTCTTTCTAAGAATCATCTCTTGAATTCTGGCTTCTGCAAATAAAAGCTTTGGTGATCACAACCACTGCAGCAGAATCATTTTTAATGATCATTTTATAATTCACCCTTGAAATTATAATCATGTAGCCAAGCATGAGGTGATTCAACTTCCAGGGTAGGGGCCCAGGAAGCATCAGGGCAATCCACAATCAATCTCACATAAGTACATGTCAACCAAGTGATTCATTCACTGTCAGTACTTAACAACTAATATTTGTTACACTGAAATGGATTTCTAATTGATGTAAGGCAGAACACCTCATATTTACTCTAGGAAATTTGAACATTTTGCACAAATTGGATGTTGTATGGGAACTGCGTGTTTCCAAATCATTTTGAGGTGGAACATCTGCAGGGACATAACTCTCTGACACTCTATATGCTTAATGAGGACCAGCAGTATGGCCTAATTTTCCTTTTGTTAAGTTACCAAAGTTGTATACACTAGAACGGCCAAACATGATTCTTTTCAAGCCAATGCGGGAGGAGGAAAAAAGACTGTGCTTGGAAAATGGCAGAAAAATTGTCCACAGGTCTGTATTATCCTCATGTAAAAGTGTAGAATTACAGACAATGTTGCATTTTTATCAACAGAAATACACTGCCAATTTATTTAGTTTTTGTGAGATGTATGAAAGTCTTTATGAAAACTTTGAAATATTCTAGTGCAAATATAAGGTTGCCATTATTAACAATGAAAGTAATGGCCAAGAGTCATAAATATTTAAAAATTAATCAGGCTAGGATTTATTCCATTGAGATATGAATTAGTTATTGCAAATTGATGACTGCCTACCGAAGCCCCACATCTTGAGGATGACTATTCTAACTCTATACAAGTATATTGAGAAGTGTAGACCTTGATTCTGGTTTATTTCAGTGTGTGATATTTTTATTTGTAAGTTCCTTATAATAACATTTTAATTAAAAATGTTTAAGAAACAAATTGTGAGATCAATGCCTTAAAGGGGTGGGATTGGAGCTGTTACAGAATGAGGGGTTTGTCTCTGTAGTGACATTACCAGGGCACATATTTACATTTGATTTTTATAACTTTGGTTGTTCAGTGTAACTCAAATGGACACTATCAAACAAATACCTAGAGAATAAACAAGATGGAAATAAAAAAGTGATTCTATATAATTGATGATATACTAGTTCCAAAGCACTCTGCAATACTTGCAATGCAAAGACTCACAATAGAAAATTGCACATTTCCTCAGAGAGATAGAAAATATTTTTAGACTGTAGTAATCAAAGAAAAGAAAGAATGAGCATAGTTAAATGGCCCATTCTCAAGAAATGTGGGAACTTCTTTGTACTGGAGTTACCAGAATCACATATCAATGAATAGACAATTAAAACAACATTAATGTTCTTTTGCATTCTTTCTTGAAAATCTGCTGACCTAGTAAAATCTGTTGCTTATCAAGTATTTAAGTAGATTTTCTAAAATGAGTTGAAAATATTACAAAATTGTCATAGTATGTATTTCTTGGTTTGGGTTAATTGAATAACCATATATCATAGTAACTGGGAGACTAACAAAGAGGAAGGTGATGATTAAACTCTGACCTTTGCTTTCAATGAAAAGGGCTGATAAAAGATTGTGCATGAATTTACATCTTTTCCCCTATTTTGTATCATAGATTTTCCAAATGACCTTTAAATATAAAGTTAGATAGCAGTTTTGGAAAATGCTGTTTTAATAAAATAATTTTAAGTGCAACATATGTACCTCATTTAAAAATAATTTACTTCACTGATAGTGTAAGGTGAAAAGCAAAACTTACCTCCACCTCACCCTTCTCAGAATCATTTTCCATGAATATTGTTTTCATTTTTTATTTAACTTTTCTATTGAATGCAAGAACAGTTAAAGTTCTGATATAACCCTAGAGTTAGTATAGACCCCATGGGCTAAAGGCAAAGTCCTCCACCAGATTTATATCATCCAGATACAAGCAAAACCCCTCAGGCTTCGTCCAGGTCATGCCCACTTCCAACTAATCAATCAAATATTTTGAGCTTACATGATCTCCCAGGTTCTAAAACAAGAATGATGAACAAAATTTGAGAAGTACTGAATATAGGATTAGTGTTTATTGTATACCATACACATCTGCCAAAATATGGGGAACAATGCGGTATCTCTCTACTCTGTGAGCAAACAGGGCATACCATCCTCCTGGCCATTGAGCATCACTGCTCTGAGTCTCTGTTGGGATTCCACTACATGAGAATCATTCAGGTGGCCAATGATCACCTAAAAGATGGTGGACTCCATTCTTTTTTCTCTCCTTGGAGGTCAGGCTGATGAAAATGTTGGAGTCTATTGTCACGTGATCAGTCTCTCGGGATCCACTCCCATCCTGAAGATATGGAGAGGCCCAACATGAGGGACCACAGTTGCGTGATAAAACCTGTTCTCCTATCTTGCAGAACATATAAAGATTTTGAGGTCTGCACTAGGATGAAGAGTGGAAACATAACATGTACTATGGTGAGTAGGAGGGGCAGCAAGAGAGTGTGGACCTGCTTAGAAACCAGCATGAGGCCTGACTTTTCCCAGGGGGAATTACGGTGGCATCTTGCCCATGGGCTTCTATTTCCTACTGCAGTGATGTATTCGGAGTAAGAAACATGAAGAGCATCGATAGCCAGTTTCTTTATTTCGTCATCATCTGTTCAAAATTTTCTAGTGGTTCCTTAGGTAGGCAGGGAGTAAAATGGTTGCAAGTTGTTAAACTTTACATTTTCAGAATTCTCCAATATAACTCCCAGGTAACTAGTTACTTCCATTTTATAAGACTGTTCTCAGCCACAAGCTCCCCTTCTGGGTTTTTCCTGACTATGACCTGATGAAATTCTAATATGCCAGTAAGGCCCCCCACACTTTTCCCTCTGATCCCCAAGAAGGCATTTGCTCAGAGTCCTTTCTGTCTCTCCTTGCTCGATGGAGGTTACACTCTAAGGGAAGTTCTCATGTGATCTGAAATGCTGGCCTCCTTGTTTCTAGGGCCATTGAGTTGATTCTAAATGCCTTTTGAATGTAATTTCTGCAGCCGTGATGGCATTCACCTAAAGATCCCGGATGAATTTACTGTGCCGTGTACAGTGGAGTAAAGGCTCCATAATGAGAGTATTCACTTATTCCATACCAGGGCTGTGCTGGTAAAGTCAACTGAATAGTCCTGACACCAGCTTATTTTGTGTTTTATATTATCTATGATTTATAACAAAAAGAATTCAGTCAATATATGTCGGTAATATAATTATTATCACCAGTATCTATGGAGGGCAAACTATGTTTCTCAAATGCTACATTTTGCTGTCTGTGTTTAATTTCATCTTCATAGGAAATGCATGTGGTCGATACTCAGATTATTTACCCTTTATTAGAAATGAGGTCTCGAGATGTCCTTTAGCTTGTTTATCTCTACACCCTACGTGGTAGCACTGTGTGAGCATTTGGACCCAGTGATGCATAATTGAAGTTTGCTCTTATCTGTAGCAGCAACCCTGGCATCTGAGCTCCAGCAGAGCAAAGGGCACGGAGAATGCTACATTCTGAAGATGCCGAAAGCACAAAATGAAGGCTTTCCCTAGACGATCTCAAGGATGGCAACAGCCTGTTGCTGTCTGCCAAGCATCTCACCTTTTAAATACGAATGCCTGTGCTGTAGCCTTGCCTTGATGACATGAGCTTCTTTATGGGCCTGTGCACTCATAGTCAAGAAGCAAAATCTGATGTGGTGTAGAAGTGGGGGCATTTATCAATTGTTCTTAATGTCGAGTCCATGCAGAAGGTCAGATTTGGGACATAGGGCAAGTGAGCTGTAGTCACAGTGGTCAGTGATGTGTCCATGGAACTGAAAGTCACTGCCATGAAGCACTGGAGCCGATGATTTCAGAGCTTTCACACTCAGCTCCTTTACCTGGCCTGAGGTCTACAGACTGTGTGCACAGGACAGGCAACCGAGATACCTGAGCCTGCCAGTTCACAATGATGGACACTTGATTTACTCTCTTTGGTGGAGGGAACCTTATCAGAATACTACCAACCATCTGTGGTTTAGAGGGGTGATAGTATCAACCTGGGTCAAACACTGCACATCTTTTATAATCTGCTCAGCTTCTGGGAAATTACTGCCATTTCCTTATTCCTATAACCAAAATGTCAGTGCCTCCTACCAAATGGGTTTTGCTCCCTGACTATGAGTTCACAGGCCCATAAAGAAGCTCATGTGAGTCAAGTTTGCAAGAGCAGAGCAGAGGCCTTATTTTACATAAAAACATTAAGAACTGCTTTAATAGATATAAACAGCCCTTTTCAAAGACAAGAGCAATGTTTTGCTCCATAAACAGGTTACTCCACAACTTCAGGCACATACAAAGACTAACTGTAGAAAGTCGGAAACTCTTTTATACTAAGGAGTGTGATACTATAAACATGAGTATGCCAGTCATTCATAGTACTGGAACTCTAACTGCCCAGGGAAATGCTATTTCATTAATTCTCCTCAGACACATTTCTGTGTCAACAGTTTCAATGCAGCCTTCCTCTACAGTAAGTGAGGTGGAGGCAGTGGACAGACACTGAGCTGGAAAAGTGCCCCCTGAGAGGTACATGCTTGGCTACCATGGCCAAGGAGACTCCCAGAAACTGAAAGTTACTATTCATATGTACTATTTATATATATTTGGGGTGCTTGCAACTCAATAACAGCAAAGCAAGGCCACTTCCTGAAAAACTGGGCTCAGCTGACTTGCTTTTCCAGTCATTAGACTTTAGTGAGCTTGCTCTCCTTCTGGTTTTAATAAAGATTTTTTTTCTTTTTTTTTGGAAATGCCAAAAATAAAGTTTTTCTTAAACTTGATATGAGGCCACAAGTGTGCAATGAAGAAGTCCTGATACTCTTGTACCATTCTTGTATGCTGACCTTATCATCTTCTTGATGCCTCTGTGCAGGCCTTATACATTGATGTCGTTGTCTTCTTGATGCTGATGTACAGTTCTTGCACACTGACACCATTGTCTTCTTGGAAACAGTGGAAGTTAGAAAAGCATGTGGAGAAAAGCCTAAACATTTTTTTACTTACTATCAGCTTTTCATTTGGAGATAATAGAGAATGTTTCAGCGGAATGTTACTCCTATGTTTTAGCGCTTGCATCGGTCTTCAGGTGCCCTATGGTATTAATATTGATTTTTTATACATGATATGAACCTGTTGCTCTGATGTGTAGACTGTTAATGATGTAAGTAATGGAGTGGCCTCCAAAAAGACTGACAGGTGCACTTAAATTGGTAAAAGATAACACAGTGAAAATATTAACTGTTGCAGTTAAGAAAAATCTTGGCCATAAAAGGATCAAGTTAGCAGGGATTTCTTTTCACACACATCCTTTTTGTAGGATCCTGAACCAGGCCACGACCTCTCCCCTGTCCCTAGAGCGCACTTTGTGGAGGGCTGATGCACAGTGCAGACCCAATCTTGACACGCCCACAGTCTGCCAAAGGCCCCAGTTGCCCTGACCCTGCACTTGCACACATGCAGTTCAAATACATGAGGTGTTGTTAAAACCAGGGGGACAATTTACAAAGCAATGGGTTAGTTTGTGTCTAAACTTCCAGCAAACAAGAAGATTGCTTATTTATCTAACTACTGGTAGTTTGATTACAGGCCATTGTTGTTCATTGAAAAATGAACCTGTGTTTGCATATCCAACTGCGGTTTGTATTTTACCCTCTGGTTCACTTCAAGAGCTACCTTACAAAGCTAACAGCTCTCGTTACCATATGAAGTAGAATTTTAAAATCCTAGCCTTGGTCATTAGGAATCTAAGCACAAAAATTTTGTGTTTATTGTTCTTTTAAACTTGGAATCAGAAGTGGAGCATGAAACAGGGAGCTGGTCAGGGGTTGGGATGAGATCATCACTGTGCCTGCATACTTCCACTTTAGAGACTGTGACTACAAGCAAGTTGATTAACTTCTCTGGTCCACAGACTGTGCTATGAAGCAATAAAAATAGATAAAATAGAGTTATCTGCTACATCATTTTTTTTTAGCAAGAATCCATAATGAATATAAATTCCTTGAAAACAATTACATTAACTTATGCATTGATTAGTAATAAGGAACTAATGCCAAGTAGAAATAATGAACATTCAATAAACTTCTCTGAAATGGTAAATGAAAGAGTAAATAAATGTTATAGAAAATGATGGCTAATTTATTTTATTTTTAATTGTGTGGTCATGTGCACGGGGAATCTTAGTTAGGTTTCTATTGTTGTGATAAAACACCATGACCAAAAGCAACTTGAGGGGAAAGGGCTTTTTTGGGCTGTCTGTCTTGATCATAGTTCATCATGAAGAGAGGCCAAGGCTGAAACTCAAGTAGGGCAGTAACATGGAGGTAGAAACTCAAGCAGAGGCCATGGAAAAATACTGCTTACTGGCTTGCTCCCCATGGCTTGCTCAGTCTGCTTTTTTCTAGTACCCAAGACTGTATTTCCAGAGGTGGTACTACCCATAATTGGCTAGGCCTTGCCTTACCAATAATTAGTCAGGAAAATGCCCCAGAGACTTGCCAACAGGTAATCTGATAAAAGCATTTTCACAATTGAGATTCCATCTTCCCAGATGACACTTGCTTGTATCAACTTGACAAAAACTAACCAACACAGTAGGTAGGTGTGTATGGGTGCAGGTGCCTTCAGAAGACTGAGATGTTCCATTCCCTGGAGCTGGAGTTAGAGGTAGTTACAAACCTCTGGATGTGGGTGCTGGGAACTGAACTCAGGACCTGTACAAGAGCAATATGTACTCCTGACTGCAGAGCCATTTCTCTAGCCCTGATAGACTGATTTTAAAAAAATGAATTTACATTTTGTTTTCAGTGTGTATAACACACACCTGATACCATAGTTTCTTATATAAACTAATTACATAGACAGTTAGCCAACTTGTATCTATTTTGGTTATGTTGAGAATCATCAAGGAGACTTGGTAAATGCACAAAATCACCATTCTGTGTCCATAGTATGTATTTTGGTGAAGTCAGTGGGGGTCTTTAGGATTCTGTTCTTGGTGACAGTTACTACCAGTCTAAATATATCTCTGTTAACAACTTTGTTCTGCTTTATGAAACATACAATCCGGCACTATTGTAGCATCTTGGAAACATTAAATCATGACATTCTCCAACACCACTGTGAAGCACTATGTGCTGCTATTACCATTCACACTTGAATAGGATGGAGCCTGGCACAGGAAAGGTCTCCTCCAGGCCTGAGGTGTACACTCCAGAACAGCAGAGCTGCTTTCCAAGGCATTCGAACTCCAGAATCCATGCTTTCCAACTACTAGACTATTTCTCCTATTGGCTGGCGAGCTCTTTTCTGGAATAGTTTGTGAACACCCATTAGCTAATTAGAATGAGCTCTGAATAAATCATCTTGGATCATGCAGTTTTTGTTACGCTCCCCTGGACACTCAACATTCCTCTAATTGCAGGGTATACAAAAATGAAAAGAGGCTGTACCCCTCATTAAATGGACATTAAAAGTTAATAGAATCTCTGGACAAGTGAGCTATTGCCACCTGTGGCCTTGGAGCATGGTGCTCTTGCTTTTTATTTTCTGTTGAAGCCGAGACTGAGATAAAGCCTTGCATGTAAGTTTATTTTTGACAGTGACTCGAGATATTATTTCCCTGGTCTGGCTTTTCCAGCTTTTGGGTCCAGGCTTATCTAATAGCTCTCTGTATCAATCCTCCCTATTCAGGTACCTGGATTAGGGATCCTTACACTTATCTTCTGCCTTAGCAACCAATATTTTTTCCATCAGCACAGTTTTTATAATGCTTTGTTTTCCCTGTCTTTTATGTATAACTCACACTAGACATAAATTTTTCATAAAAGTAAGAACTTCATATGAGACTCAGAATTATGCTCCTGGAGCATACATAATTCAGTGTAATATAGATGGTAGAACACAACACACCATTGTTGACAGTATGATTTAAAAACATATAAAAGAAGACAGAGTTCCAACATCTATGTTAAAGGCTTGGTTCTTTTGCTAATCCAGTGAGCTGGGTAATCCTCAGGAGTTTCTAATTACCTCATTTTTTCAGTGTGTAAAATAAGCATGACCTAACACATTTCACAGGATGACTGTGAAGGGAAGGCCTTTTGGGACTATGACCATCTTGTGTGTCTTGAAAACCCTTAGGGTGGTTTGGGGTATGCAGATATTTGCCAACAGGCATAAGCAATATTCAAATGAGTATTTTGGCAAGAATTTTATGGGATTGAGGGCTTTCTCTTCATTGACTCATTTTGCAAAATGCATCTGTATGTCAGTTTTCTGCCACTATAACAGCCTATATGCTATCCTAAAAGCCAGTGGTAGATGAAAGCAGAAGTGAGCCTAGAAATAGAGAAACTGGACCTCAGGTGAGCATGAGATTTTGGTATATGTTATTGTTTTATGATATATTCCCATTTAAACTGGGAGAGCCTTTAATGGATATCTTAACATCAAAGAAATTCCCTAGGGTCATGTTCTTATCCCAATATTTAATATCAAGAACTTGCGTTCTTATCTTGTAAAGGTAGGCTATTCCTGCCACAATTGTATAATGCAACTTGAATCAGAAAAGAAGGAACTTTATTATACACCCTGCTTAGACTCTGATCTGTCCAATCAAAAAATGTGTATATAAGTATGCAAATTTGGTTTATTTATTCTTACATACAAAGGAGGGAGAAAGAGAGAAAAGAAGACAGACAGCAGAGATATGGGGCTGAGGCAAACTCTATTTCCACTCTGATATTTGAATTCTGTTGTAAAAATTGTCACTTATCACCCATTTATGTTCAGACTGAGTGCTTTTTTTTTCAAGGATTGGCCCATGAAATGGGAGGATATAATTTCAAATAGCCTCACATAATTAGTGAAACTACATTGGGAGTAAGTAGGAAATACACCAACAAAGGAGGTGGAGTCAGTTCTACCTCATCCCACACATTCACTCAGGACTTCCCTTGTTCCCTACAGAAGGTGGACTCCTGGACATTAAGGAGATGGTAGACACAAGCGGAGAACAGACACTTGAGAAGGGTCGAGATATGGGGAAGAGGCCCATACGGAAGATTGGAGGGGAGGGTGTTCACATTTGGAAGCTGGGCACACATGGAGGAGAGATATATGCAGGATGGGACCCTGTGGAACATGTATATGTGAGGAAAATGGACGCATGTGGAGGTTGAATACATGTGGAGAGTGGACATGTAAAGAAGATGGACAGATGTGGAGATGGGGACAGTTCCTATGGAGGATGGACGTATGGACACATGGTGACAGCCATGGAGACGAAGTTCTCAGTTGAGAAATTCTTGTGATGCTGGAACAAGGACCGAGCAGAGGATTGGAGCAGAGGATTATCTGGAGACATTACTGTCAGGCCACAGTTTTGACTGTTTAGACAAAAGTTATTTGGTCTCTATTTTCCTACTTGCTTCTTTCCAGGAATGGAAAAGGGAGAAACAACACACATGTACGTCCCTGCGTGCATGCGCCCCTCCCCCCCCACACACACACACTGAGGCATTAGATGTAATCTATTCCCCTCAGGACTTTCATAGGTTCCCAAATGATACAGTAATTTTTCTGTTTGATGACTGTTCTGATGACTACCTTTGAGCATGAATTTAAATGTTTACTAATTAACTACTAGTCAGACAGTTCATGATGATGAAACTGATTCTATTGTGAATAAGCTGTTTGACTGCTCTTTTCATGGTTCACCTTCCCTTGGGTAGGTTTGCCATGCTCATATGGAGCTTGCTGGGGTAGGATGCTATCCCAGATGAGAACTTCACATGTATATAACCTGTTCCTCGCAACAGTAACACACTTGGCATTCATTTGCCTTTCATTTTGATTTACTAGTTCTATCATAGAACTTTTAAGACAATGTTTTGTCACCAGTTTAGTAAAGAAGTGGAGAAAGAAGAGTTGCTTTCCAAGTTGTCCATGATAGGCACGGATATTATTGAATAGCTTTTCAGACAGAAAGTCCAAATCCCTGGCTACATTTTTTTTCTTTTTCTTTAATTAAAATTTTTTTATTCATTTTATATACCAATCACAGATTCCCCTCTTCCTTCCTCCTACTCCTCCAGTCTCCTCCACAATCCACCTCCTATTCCCTCCTACAAGAAGGTAAGACCTCTCATAGGGAGTCAGTAGAGCCTGGTACATTCAGTAGAGGCAGGTCTATGCCCCTCCCCCTGCCTTCAGGCTGTGTGAGGTGTTCCACCATAGGTAGTGGGCTCCAAAAAACCAGCTCATCTAGCTGCATTTTTTTTGACAGTGATTACTGCCTGAATGATGCTGGTATATCTTCCAAGGCAACTTCCTTACATAATGCAGCAGGATTTATATGTTCTTCAAGGAGTTACTTCATGACACTTCACGAGGCAGCTGTTGCCACTCCCATTTGCAAGCAGCAGAAATAACTCTGTCATACTTAGACCCTGTTTCCCATTATGTAAGTGATGTCAGAGTGTGAATCAGTCTGGAAGGTGGGCTCTGGGTCCCTTCACTCCCCCAAACCCTCTCAGAAGTATTAGTGAGCTAGACAAAAGTCAAACAACTCATCTAAGGAAAGCTATAACATTTTGAAATGGTTTTCTATGAGCATTCAGACATTGGGTTAAAAACAAAAAGTAAATCTAAAATAAAACTACTTGTCCTTGTTAACTTGACTGTAGCTTTAAGAATAGGACAATTAGTATAGATTTAGACTATTAACATTTAGAGAACTTTTCTTTGGTTTATTCTTGGAGCATATCCTGAGAAAAGGCCTGTAAGCCTGAGTTTAATCTCCTTACAGGAATGGGCAGTAGTGTGGCCTGACTTCAGCCTTAAGACTATGTGGCCAGTGAACTCTGACCTGCCTTTTGGTAAGTTACTTAAATATTCATTTTGTCTATCCAAAATCATTCAGGGATAACACATCCATCAGTGGCATGAAATACAAACAAACTTCTGCCTACTTATAATACAGCTTATTTTGGGTATTTATTCCAATAATTTGTCAATGACTACAAAATGAAGTAGCTATTGTTTCTTTGACAGCTTCCCTCATTCAGACACTGTCCCAGTACAGAACCAAGACCACCTGTCGGTACAGTGTCTCAGCTTTTCTCCCACACTGAACCGTACAAGGTGTGTGCTGATTTTCCAGTACATGTTCTTTTATTCAGTCTCTTTGCTCAGCTTACCTCATCTCCTTATGCTGTGGCCGCCTAAGGAAGGTCTGAGTCTGGTAATCCGTGAAAGACAGAGACCCAGATACTGTCTACTCTTGTGTACTTCTCTCTTCATACCTTTCTGCTTTTACAAAGAATTATCTGAGTTTTAATCATACATTTGTATGTTGGGGTGGAGGTAAACATGTGTGAAGGCGCCCACAGAGGCCAGAGGCATCAGATCCCAGTGCTAGAGTTACGGGCAGTTGTGAGCCACTGACTGGGTGATAGGAATGAATTTGGGTCTTCTGCAAGAACAGTACATGATCTTTTTTTTTTTTTCCAAACCTTATATTTTGTTATTGATTCTTTGGGAATTTCACATCATGCACTGCAATCTCATCCATTTCCCAGTCCATTGAATCCTCTTTTTTCCTTTGTAACCCTCCCCCCAAAAGAAAATCAAAAAATTTAAATTAAAATTTAAAACAGAAAACAGAAGCAAAGCATGTTTTGCCGACCCCTCTGGGCAATGGCCTGCTCCTCTATCAACTGCAGCCTTCTCTCTTGCTAGTCACAGCTGTCTTGTCTCCAGTTCTGCCAGACTTGTAACACTCGGTTCCTTTCTCTTTCTGGCATCTCCATCACATATTCCTTCATTGTAGTGGCACTGGAAGCTGCCGTGTGATACAAAGTATACCATTTTGCCCAAACAGCTTTACTTTCAAAAGTTCAAAGTTGTTGGTCTGGTTCAAGGCCCCTGGCTTCTGCCATACCATCATACTCTCAGATATCCTGCAGTTGCCCAGAGTCATGGACATCCTGTGGTTATGGTTCCTCAGGACTGGCCTCCTCATATGCTCCAGCAGCTCAGAGATGAATGAGGTAGACGTTGGGGTGGGACATATCAAGGTCATGGATCTGGGCCTGGGTGGTAGTTGAGTAGATTAGTGTGGGTCTTCACCAGGTCTCCTCCTCCACCCGACCAACCCACAACAAGGGGCAGGTCCAGCTGTTTCATGCTCATGCCGTCAGGGCCCGCTTGCCAGGCATAGTGAGGCATGGGGCCAGCTCACCAGTTCCCACACCACTGCCTATTCTTCTGTGTGGTAGCTGGTGAGGGGCGGGGCCATCTCTCCAGTGTGTGTGGCAGCCATCAAGGAGCAGGGCCATCCTACCTGCACCTAGCACCCACATCATTGCTGGTACTGCAGATCACCAAGGGTGGGGGCCAGCTCTCCAGAATGCAGTGGTTGGTGAGGGGTAGGGCCAGTTCAGCATGTCCTTATTGATAAAACTATAGTTTCTGCAGGCTCACCTATTAATAATATGCTAAGAGTAGAGGTCTTGCAGTGCTCTCTGGATGGAAAACCTCATTCTTCATATTGCTAGGATGCTGTTATATACAGGACTTACAAAAACACTAAGCTAATTTTTAATTTTAAAAATATGTGATGAATTTAACACTTATGATTAATATATACTGTTTTTTGTAAGTTTCATAAAAGTCGAAGTTAGCTTCTCAGAGTTTGGATCATAATATTTATTGTTTCAGAAATCACTCAGATGCTCATCTATGCAACAGAACAGAATCAACTGAGCTGGAAACAGAAATGGAGCAGTGTTGCAGATAATCTTATGATTTTCATAGGCATAGAGCAATGAACACAGCCCTGAAGAGATTTTCACTGAGCCTCATTATGGCTTGGGAAGAAGCTTGTGTTTACGCAGATGAGACCTTCAGGCTGCAGTAATAACACCCTACAGACAGAGTCACTATTCATGGCGTTTCAGATGATGTCTTGCTTCAGTTGATCATAGCCAGACACTCTGGTGTATATCTACAACCATTTGGGCTCACTGTTTTCCTCTAATAGGATTAGAAGACTACAATTCAATAACTTCATATTAGTCTTGGTTTGAAGACCAACAAAATTAGGCATCTAGTAAAATATACATCACTAAAACATACATTTGACACTTTCAGATGTTTTGGGCCTCTGAGGCTGCCTGCTGCCAACTGTGGTCACAAAGTTCCAAACAGAGAAAAGTTTTATACTCTAGCTATTGGAGAAAGAGGCTTTGGTCCTGACGGTTCTCGGTGACTTCACACACTGTAATGACAATGGTGGCAAGTTAACCTATGGAAGAAAATTAGATGATGAGAACACCATCCTGAAACACAGGGGTCTTGGCGTCTTGTCCACACAACCTAATAAGTCACACACAATGCTTTTCATTGCCAAGACTGAGTGGTCAGATGGCAAGCATAGGCTGTTTGTGAAGGCTATGGCCTGAGAATCATGGACTCATTAGAACTCTCTGGGTCTGAGAATGACAAGACCAGTCAAATATCACCTTTATTGATGGTGGAAAACTCTAATTGATGCCTGTAGTTCAGGAGAGTTCCTCAATGCAAGTTGTTTACAATACCTAGGACCTTTGGTACAGCTCTTTGGATTCCATATTTTCCCATTTCCCTCAAAATCTAGCTGGACTAGAGATATTATAATTATGAATAAAAACTAAGAGTAAAAAATAGATTATTTTGCCGTCAGAAACGATGATACATTCCAAATAGAGATTAATATTACTTACTCATTACTTAAAATTAAATAGTATTGTAAATATTTTACATTGTTTTCTTAAAAATAAAGAACCATTATGTTGTGAAATACCTTTTAAATGAGTCACTATCTTGTGATAAAATGGACACAATTTGTTTGTGGTACTTAACTTTTGTCAACATAATCTTAGACCTAGAATTACCTCCAGGAGTTTGTGTGTCTATTGGTGCGTTTTCTTTCTTGCTGATTGATATAGGAGGAACTAGCCCACTGTGGGTGGTGCCACCCCTAGGCAGGTGTACCTGGATTATATATGAAATGTATCTGAGAAAGCCAGGGGAGTCAAATCAATAAGCAGCATTATTCCATGGTTTCTCCTTTGATGATAGAGTGTGAAGTATTGAGTGACATGATACCTTCCCTATCCAAATTGATTTTAGACATGGTAATTATTTAAGAAAAAGAGAAATGAGCTAATACATAAATTCACAGGTGACATAGGTGTGATGATGTGCATCTATAGTTCCAGATACTCTGGAGACCAAGGACCACTTGAAACTAAGAGTTCAGTACTAGGCTGATCAACATAGCATGACTGTGTATATCATAAAGTTCACTCCAACTGTACTACTAACTGGGTGTGTGGTGATATTTTATTTGTGCTGAAATGTGATATTTTATTTGTATGTTTGCCTGGAGATCAGAGGTCATATAGCCAGCCATAAACAGAAGTCAGGCAGTGGTAACATACGCCCTTAATCTGATCACATGGCAGGCAGAGTCTCTGTGTGGTCAAGGACACAGCCAAGCATGGGGACACACGCTTTTAATATCAGTATCAACCATAGAGACCTGGAGTTCTGTATAGACAGGCAGTGATGAGGAAGTGATGTGGCTGGGCTTAGAGCCAATGAGAAGGCAGAACAGGAAGGCAATAAAAGCACAGGTTAGACAGGAAGAAGCTCTCTCTCTGGGGAAGCTACGGCACAGTGGTAAGCTAAGGCTAGTTGTGGCTATTCACTATTTCTCTGATCTCTTCAGCTATTACCCCTGTATTTGGCTCTGTGTTTCTTAATAAGACTGTTTAGAAATTTGTCTACATGGGTGAAAGTAGCCTACTGTTTGAACTCTTGAAGTTTGTATGCAGACAGAGTAGCTGAGATGGAAATTTAATTTTAATTTGTATTAATACTAACTAAAAATACTAAGGCCAAAATGATCAAAGCACTCTAACTGGGAAGAGCTTTTGGAATATTAACGGTAAAGAGATAGTGAGTCAGTGGGTAGAGCCATTTATACTGACATGCTGGTACACAGTTCTCATTTCTTGTTGCACATATATACTCAAGTCTGTTGTAAAACCTGAGATCACAGACATTTTTTCTTTAATGTAAATCAGTAATTAGATCTCCATGTAAGTTAGACTGGACTATTTTGACTGATTTAGCAACAGCTCACATAAAGCCACTAATAAATATCTCTTGGATAAATGAGTAAAAAACCACAAAGGTAATTAATTCAAGTACATTAACAATATCAGGTAAACAGTTCCCCTAATTGCATGGTTGTCACAATGCCAAGATATAAACATGGAAAGATTAAACCCTCAATTTTGCCAAAATTACACATCTGTATATCTATAACTATAAAGTACTTTCATGTGCTTGTGTCCTTGACATTTATCACTTTTACTCTGCGTCCTATCTAAGCAGCCCTAAAGTCAGCTGACTTGTGCCTACTTAGGGATACAGTGATTCACCTTGCCCAAATCAAATCATTTTTACAGTGCTTTCCATAAGATACCACATATTTCCTTACAACTGTAGTTATTTGTACAGCTTGAGAAATGACTACTAACTACATGGCTAGTTATTATTATTAGTCTTGGAGGATCCAAACTCAGGACAAAATAAACTTTCTTTTTCTGTTTGGCAAACTTACCTAACCAGTGACACTTGTCTTGGCCCATTTTCTCTTCCTACAGCCCAGTGGTTCTCAACCTGTGGGTTGTGGCCCCCTTGGGGTCTCTTATCAGCTATCCTGCATATTAGTCTCACAACAGTAGAAAAATTATAGTTATGAAGTAGAAACAAAATAATTTTACGGCTGGCAATCAGCACAATAGGAGGAACTATATTAAAAGTTACAACATTAGGAAGGTTGAGAACCTCTGCTATAACAGAATGGCTGGAGTTAGGTAACATAAAATAAATGAAGTCATCTAGCCCATAGTTCTAGAGTTTACTGCAGCTGGTAGGGCCTCCTGCTGTGTCAACCATAGTGAAAAAGAAGAGAGGAAGCAGACACTGTGGGGGATGCAGGGCATGAGGACTAGCCTCTTAGGATTACCTTCTGTTTTGGTAACTAGTCCACTCTCTTGAGACTAACCATTGATGTTTTGTAATAGTCCAGTCATTTCTTAAAGACCTTCCCCTCTTGAAGTCCTCCTACACCAAGCCTGCTTCACGCTCTAATTCAGGGTATACACAGACCAAGTTGGAGGTTTGTGGGGACTCTGCCAGGCAAATCTATGCACACCATTGTTAAAGCAGTTTTTAAGGTATTTAGCGCTTTGTAACAATAAAGTATTTGAAGTTAAGATACGCATGTTTGTTAGATTTAATGCTATGGAACATTTAGCAGACATGACTTCTTTATATATGGATGGCACATATGTGTGCTGGTACCCCTGCAGTCCAGAAGAGTACATCACCTGGACTAGAGTTCCAGGAAGTTAGGAACCACTGGACATGGGTGCTTAGACCCGAGCTCTGGTCTTAATGCTAAACTGTCTCCTAGCCCCACACTGAACTCAAATATGCACTAGGAAACCAAAACATTGTGACTCACTTTCCTGAGATATTTGTGTTATGGCAGTGGTCTGGGATGAAATCCAAAGTATCCTTGAAGTCTGCTGTAATCATTGATCCAGTCTCTTCCTGCTCCCTCTCTAGCACTGTTTATTTAATGGTGTGGGCAGCGCTTTGCCTTTCTTCCTCAGTAGCCAGCAGAACTGTCTGAGGATCACACTGAAACAACTAGAAGTGACTCTGCCCATGTGGAAGACTGGCAAAGTATGTGGGCACAAAGAAAACAGGTGAGCAATTACTGAAAACACAGATTAGTACCAAGTACACGAAGTCTTAATATAAACATTGCAAGTATTGAAGAACAATGGTTAAGATAACCTGGTTTATATTCTGTCTGACATTTTCACTGAGAAAAATTATATAACCTTCCTGAGTTCAAATTTCTTAGCTCTACAACAATGCTAATGTTTCCTAACTATAATTCTGCTAAATGGACATATTGTTAAACTGACTCCTAACGATTTACCCTTATACTCATATATTAATGCAGTTCCCAACCTTTATCAGAGAAACTTCTACTTAAAGTAGACAGTGATTAACACTGAGACCTGTAATTGCCAAGGTGCAGAGAATAAGAGACTAGAGAATGCTCAGATCTAAATGGAACATCTACATCAGACCACAATGGAAGCGGGGAGTGAGGTGGGGTAGGGAGAGTGTAAGAGCTAGAAGCTGTGGATGACTACAGGTAAGCAGTGTCTGGACAAAACGCCGCAGCTGAACACATGAACTCACACAGGAAGTGATAATGTGCAATACCTGTGCAAGCCGAAGTCGTACCAAATCCCAGCATAGAGAGGGAAGCTGGACATGCAGGACACCCACTCTTAGCCAAGCAGCTATCAGCAATAATTTCTTCTAGAAAATGGAGGGAGGGTCTCTAAGAATATAATCCCTGGTGTGTCAACCGTGCTCCTATGGAAAGCCACACATCTAAGAATATTTGAGTAGTACAAATTAGACTTGATTGCCTAAAACAACAGCAAAAGAGCACACAAAATTGGGTGGAAGGGAGAATGGGAGTAGATCTTGAAGGAGTTGTGAGAGGGAGGTAAAGATGACCAAAACATGTTACATGAAATTCTCAAGAACTGAAATCTGGACTTGGGTAAAACATGAGAGGGGATATTGATGTATGGAAAACGACACCTTGCTTCTGATGATTAATAACTCCGTGGAGGTATTTGGAAGAAGCCATGGTTGAGGTCCAGGACCACTTCCTCTAAACCTATGAGTGACAGTATTCTGGTCCAGGGCATCCATTCTGTTGGTTTAGAGATCACAGGATGGTGTGGTGGTCACTCCATGATTCCCTGTGTCCAGGCTATGAAGGAGGCCGAGCTCTTCTGTAGTCCCTCGAGGAGAGTAATAAGATCGGCTCCTCATGCTCCTTCCAGAATCTGTTTCCCCAGTCCCTCTCACTCTTCAGTAGCTGAATGTACTCTGACTAGTACTGCCTTAACAATTAGAATCATTAAGCTACTGATGTCTTTTCTCCCTAAACTTTATAAATGTATCTGTTGGAAATAATATGGTTAACTCTTGTCATGCTTATTTGATAATAATATATAAAATATATAAATTATTATTTTCAGAATAATTATTCCTCTTTTGTATGTTTTATTTTCTGCAATAATTTTAAGACATATCCTGTGAATAATAATTGTGAAGAAATATTTTATGAATCAAATATTAATTTAATTTTTAAAACTAGAGTGGCTGTTTCTCTATGTCTTCAATTATAACTGGAGGCAGTTATCTATAAGAGCCAGAAAATTTGGAACTAAATTTTAGTTCCTCTTTATGTTGGATATTTTAATTAAGTTAAAAATAAGTTAACTTGCATGAACCTCATACTATGTCAAAAATTTAAGGATAAATGAAATGTCAAATATAAAGTGTATGGTATAGAATGTACTCCATGATGCATGAAATGATGCAAGACATACATTGTCTCAGCTCCTGTTGATATGTCAATATTTTGAGAGAATCAACAACAGGTCCAATACCATACACCTTAAAATGCAGCATGTCCTTCATCAGCATTAGTTGCTAGTTCCAACTATATACCATAACCATTATTTTTCCAAACTGCATAAAAAAGAAGAAAAGACACATGGGAAGATTAGAAATACTGGCAATTATGGCAGAGACCACTATTATTTTGGGTGTGACCTGCTCCTCAAAATCCTCAAATGTTGAAGGCTTGGTCTGTTTGTTGAATGAGATAATAAGATCATGAAGTCTGTGATGTAATGAATGGACTAATCCATTGATGGATGCATAATTTGCTATTATTATTGGAATGTAGTTGGAGGAAGTAGGTCACTAAGTACATATTTCAGGGCCTATACTTTGTCCAAAGTCACTCCCTCAGCCTCTCTGCCTCACACTCATTCTGAAAAGATCCACTGTGCCTGAGCACAAGCTCCTCACCCAGACGCCCTAACTCACTGTGCAGGCTCAGAAGCAACAGAAATATGTGACCACAGCCTGAAATCTCTGAAATCGTGAACAATAATAAATGTTTTATCTTTTAGGTTATTTTCCTCAGTGTAAAAAGGTGATGTAACTGTCTGTTGTAAAAATAAAACCTGTTCTCTTCATAGAAGTTAGTGCTGGGCACACATCTGGAACGCCTTCCTCAGTCTCTTCTGAGGGTTTGTGTGGCTAGTCAAAGGTGAAAGGCAGCAGTGGGAGCCTCTTGCAGGTTCAGTTTTCAAGAGGTTAGATGCATCTGTGTCCTCAGATTTTCTGAGTGGTTGCAAATGAAGAAGGGCTAGTTCAGATAAAAGAAGAAAGATCTTGCACGGCCACCTGGATGAGAGCTAGCCACTAATTTAAACTTCACTCATGACTGTTAACTATTTGTTACCATTTTGTGGCATGTTTTGCCTAATAAAGAACGTCTAAATTCTCTGATAAAGAGTTATTGGAATACAATGGCATTGCTCGTTTGCAGCTGTTCAAGGAGCAACTTGAGAGAATGAACATGTCCTGACCAACGAACGTTTGTTTAATGTGTTCTGACCCTTAAAAACATTGATAGGTGAGTCTCTCAAACTTGAGGCAGACTTGATGATAATGAAGGTGAGTTTGGGGTGGAGAGAGGGGGTGGAGAATATGAATAAATGAAAATATCAATAAAACCAACTAACATCTATCTTAATGGGGACTCTGAACTCACACCTCAACAAGGTGAATGAGCAACCAGCATAAAGTTATGCAAACGGCTCAGAGCAACCATAGCTGAATCTGCACAA
>CABHPQ010174777.1:11443-64003 GCA_902168405.1 Peromyscus aztecus
AATCAAGAACAGAGAGGGAACACAAGGAATGTTCATGGTAAATGAAGACCTCATGAGAATAGGAAGAATCAAAGTGCTAGAGAGGCTCACAGAAATCCACAAAGATGCCTCCACAATAGACTGCTGGTAATGGTCGAGAAACAGCCCAAACTGACCTACTCTGGTGATAGGATGGCCAAACACCCTAATTGTCATGCTAGAAACCCCATCCAGTGACTGAGGGAACTGGATGCAGAGATCCACGTCCAGGCCCCGGGTGGAGCTCCGGGAGTCCAATTGGCGAGAAAGAGGGGGGTTTATATGAGTGAGAATTGTTGAGACCAAGGTTGAATAAAGCGCAGGGACAAATAGCCAAAGGAATGGAAACACATGAACTATGAACCAGTGGCTGAGGAGCCCCCAACTGGATCAGGCCCTCTGAATAGGTAAGACAGTTGATTGGCTTGATCTGTTTGGGAGGCATCCAGGCAGTGGGACCGGGTCCTGTGCTCAGTGCATGAGTTGGCTGTTTGAAACCTGGGGCTTAGCAGAGATGCTTGGCTCAGCCTGGGAGGAGGGGACTAGACCTGCCTGGACTGAGTCTACCAGGTTGATCTCAATCCTCGGGGGAGTCTTTGCCCTGGAGGAGATGGGAATGTGGGGTGGGCTAGGGGGAAGGGGAGCGGGGTGGGAGGGGGGAGAACAAGGGAATCCGTGGCTGATATGTAAAATTAAATTATATTGTAAAATAAAATAAAATAAATTCAAAAAAAGAAAAAAAGAAAAGAATAATTCATTAAAATTAAATTATAAATATGTTGCTCTGCTTATATTTTAAGTATTATTTCATAGCAACAGTGTGTTATTTGGTCATTTATTGAAAAAACACTCACATAAGATATATATATATATATATAGATATAGATAGATAGATAGATAGATATGTGTGTTTGTGTGTGTGTGTATGTATGTATGTATATTTATACCTACAGATAAAGAAACTAAATAAAAGAGATTGAGTTATCCAGTTAATATCCAAAGAGTGTTTTACTCATAATGTGAACTCAAAACTGAATGAGCTTTCTTTAATTTACTCACTCTAGTTCAAATGAATTTGGCTAAATTTTAACTTTGCATCACTTAGAAGCTTTATTCAGAAATTTATTTTAAAAATTTCAACCTCATGTAATATATATGGGGATGGCCTTATTGTAATTATATGCATTATAGTTTTCAGTCTCATATAACAATTCTTTGTCTTAATTTGTTTTTAACACAGCAGTGAGGTCATTCTGAATAACATTTTAAAATTGAAATTATTTTAATCAAATACTTTCCAAAAAAATTGTTCCCTTAACCAAACTATTTCTCAATCCACTGTTTTAATGTGACTAAAAAGAAAAAGTGCGACAATGCAGTGTTATAGTTCTGGTTCTACGTAAATATGCACATATTTGAAATTGATTGAGACATTGTTGTTCAACATTTAAAATAGTAAGTTCCGGCATTGCTTAGGAAATTTGAATTTTTAATAACAATATCAATACAGAGCTTTTTAAAATTTTGACTTTTCATGAAAATCTTTCAATCTTACATCGTACATTTTTCCTTTTTCATTATACAGTCTTTAGGCAGACACATTTAACTGACTGCGCCAACATATCACAATCCCCTTCCCACCTGTGACTGACTTAACAAACAGATGACATTTTTGAGACACTGCTAGACACCACTACACATGAGGCTGTGCCCATTGGCTATACTTCTCTCTCTTTATTAACTTTCTGTTTACCCTTGGATTTCTCTCTTTTTTTAATCAGATGTTTCTAAATCTCACTCCACTTCTGGAAGCCCCAGGCAGTTGTGAGTGTGGTTTTCACCTTGTAATTTTGCATGTCTTTATAATCTCTATTTCTAGCACATGGAAAGAGTTCAGAAGTATGTGATCTTCATGTACAACTATTTGATATGTGGGTAAAAATCACAACTTTTGTCTTATACTTTCAAAAAAACCCAACTACACATATGGTTCTCCAGTGAACTCTAAGTAAATACTAGCCGAGTATGTAATTGAAGTATTATAATAAAATGAACCTAAAAAACTACAAGTGGTACAAAAATATGAAATTTACAGAGTGGTGAATTGTTTATAAACTTAAATTTTTATTAAACAGAAAGGAATGTATACATCCATGACAATTATGCCTTCCAATGACTTAGTCAATAACTAAATAAGACCCATGAAAGATTTTTACTTTTTAAGATAATTATTCAGAATTTTGAGTGGTACCACTCACTTACATAGATAACATGTTAGTTTTATATCATATAAAATACAATATATAAAATACAAAGTTGTAAAAATGTGAAAAAATAAAATACTATGAAGACTTTTTCATATTATTAATAAATATTTTATTCTATCACGTGTACTTGTATGTATTTCTGGCATTGATGGATTTATGTTGTGGCAAAGTCAAACAAAGTTATACTCAAGATTTAATTTAGAGACTAATTTAATAACTCAGCATGCTACCCTTAAAAATTCATATCATTATCTAAACCCCATAGGATTCTTTATAATCAAGTAAACAACAGTCAGAGATTATTTAAAACATCTAGGAAGACTAAAAATACCTTTCATCTCAGACTAATCCCTCTTTGTTTTGGTGTTTATAGAGATTTTGTTATTTTGTAGTTTACTATTAAAGGAGGATATAAGAGTTCTCAGAATGGAAATTTCGTCCTTTAAACCAAGAGTCTCTTTGTTGCAGCAAATGCTAATTTTGATTTCTTCTTTATATCTATATAAATATTAATTATAAATTTTTGATATCTTTATTTCTGATATTTAGTTTTAATTTATATTGTATACAGTTATAGTTTATTGATAAAGCTTTCAATCTGACCATAGATTATCATCCATATATTGCATTACTGTGAACTTTTTATCTTACAACAGGAATTAATTAAAATAGAACTTTCCTCCACATTGCTAATTAGTCTCTACTTCTAAACCATAAACAACTAAATACACACAGTTCTATGTATTTTTATTCTCCTAGAATTTATGGTTCACTAGCAGAAAATGGGACTAGTAATATTATGTGAATTTAGCTGTCTTCAATTATGATGTTGATCTTAATTAGTCCATATTATGCCTGACAAAGTATAATATATTGAGTGTCATTAAATTAGTGTCAGTTCTGAGCTGGTAACTATGGTGAGTGAAATATTTGTAGAGGTATCAATTTCTTTGGAACAAATGAGTATAGTAAAGGTAATAAGGTGACTCTTCTATGATTATGGTACCTTTGTGCTATGTTACTTACATACTTACGGTACTTAAAAAAGCAATAAAAAAGTGATATGGTCAAAAATATTGTCTCAGAGAAAGAGAGATAAACAGAGATATGATTTTAGGCAAATGATTCACACGGTCAGAGAAGTTACAGGAATAAGCAGCATGGACTAGGAGTTTGCAAGTCTTGGGAAAAAGCAACATATGTTCACAACCAGTAGTCTTTAGAAAGACAACATCCCTATATTTTGGAGTGATCAGGTTATGCTGTGGAATGTTGTTCTGTATGTTGTGAATGTATGTTGCTCTGACTGTTTGATGAATAAAGCTGTTTGGCCAATGGTGAGGCAGAATAAGGTTAGGCGGGGCATTCCAACTAGAGAGAGAGGAAAGAGAAAGGCAGAGCAGAGGAGATGCTGCTAGCTGCTACCAGAAGCAAGATGTGAAAGTAACAGTAAGCCACAAGCCATGTGGCAAAGTATAGATTTATAGACATGGGTTAATTTAAGATGTAAGAGCTAGCTAGTGAGAAGCCTGAGCCATTAGGCCATATAGTTTGAAAATGACATAAGCCTCTGTGTTTTTATTTGGATCTAAGTGGCAGCAGGACTAGGCTGGACACATGAAACTTCCAGCTACAAGGTTAGATTTTCTTTGTATGTTTCATTTGACAATTTAAATGCTTGAGGGCCAAGTAACATAATGGACAGTGTGTCGATTTTCTCAAATCCTATGAAGAGAGTGTTATTATTATCACATAAGAGCTTTAAAAAACACTCAGAAAAATGTTTTATCAGTAATTTGGGGGATTTTACAAAGTGACACATACAATTAAACATTCCTTTTCCCCTTTTAATGAAAATAGATATTTTCCTCCCATGTTATATATTTATTATAGTTTCCTGGGCGTCTACTCCTGCCAACTCTCCCCCTTTCCCCTCCCATCTGAATTAGCTCACGCTCTACTTCTCATTAAAAAACAGGCTTATATGGGTTAATAATAAAATAAGATGTCATAAAATAAGGTACAATAAGATTAATGAAAACTGACATATTAGAATTGGACAAAATATAGGAAAACTAAATAATATAATTAAAAATAGGATAGAGATCTAAACAGAGAATTCTCAACAGAGGAATGACAAATGGCTGAGAAACACATTATACTGAGCCATCAGGGGCATGCAAATCAAAGCTACTTTAAGATTCCGTCTTACACCTGTCAAGATGGCTAAGGTCAATAATATAAGTGACAGTTCACACTAGCAAAGATCTAAAACTATGGGAACACTCCTCCACTGCTGGTGGGAGTACAAACTCATACAGTCACTATGGAAATCAACTGGCAGTTCCTCAGAAAATTGCGAATCAACCTAACTCAACCCAGATAATGATCCATCTTACCACAAGGACATATGGTCACTGTAGTTTATTTATAATAGCCAGAAACTGGAAACAACTTAGATGTCCCTCAACTGAAGAATCTAGAAAGAAAATGTGGTGTATTTACATAATGGAGTATCACTCAGCTGTTAAAATAAATGACATCATGAAATTTTCTGGCAAATGAATGTAACCAGAAAAAAAAATATTCTGACTGAGGTGACCAAGACCTGTAAGACAAATAGGTTTTTTGCTCATTTATAAGTGGACATTAACTGTTAAATAAATGATAATAAAGCTACAATCCACAAACCCACAGAGGTTAGGTAAAGAGGAGGACTCTAGGGGGACATGTGAGCCTCCTTGGCAAGGTAAAACAGAATAAATTTTTCAGTGGACCTGGGTCAGGTGGGGATGGGAGCTGGGAGGATGTGAGGAGGAAGGGATGGAGGAAAAGAATGAAAGGTGAGGGAGTTGGAACTGGAGAGCATTTGTGTGTGTGTGTGTGTGTGTGTGTGTGTGTGTGTGTATGTGTGTGTGTATGTGTGTAGAAACAGTGCTGTGGAAAATTTCTGGAATCTATGAAGGTGACCCTAGTGAGTACTCCTACTAATCAAGGATACAGAGTCTGAACCAGCCATATTTTGCAGCCAGGCAAGGCTTCTGGCAGTGGGACCGGGCTATATTACATTGGGTTGTTGGGCAAGGGGGTTCCATGGTGATCCCTAAACAACTCAAGCTGATGCTAGGACAGAAAGTCACGTTCTGAAAACTGAGAGTGAGGCTTCTTTGCTGAGGACTAATTCCACACATTGCTTGAACTTGTTGCCTCCACCCCTACATTCTACTACTCTCTTTGGCTCAAGAAGGTACTCTGCAGGCTACAGAAAGAGAAACCTGGACACCAACCTAGCCACAAAACTCTCCACCAAGTTGTGATGTGGCAGTAATGGCATAGAACTTGTGGTTGTGGCCAACTACTGTTTAGTTTAACTTGAGGCTCCTGCCATGAGAGACACCCAGAGTTCTCCACTGCCAGGGTGACCAAGACCCAGGAAACTGAATATCTCACAGACCTTGGGTAGAACTACATAGGGCTGGAAAAAAAAAGTCAATGAAATTATGACTGTTATTGTGCTGTACTCATAGATCAGTGCCTTTTCCAGGCATCAGCAGAGAATCTCCCTATGGCAGCAGATGGGAGCAGGTGCAGAAACCCATAAGCAGATATTATGCAGAATTAGAGTCTTCATGAGTTCCCTCCCCTTGGATGTCAGGGAACCCCAAAGAAGAGGGAGATGAAAGATTGTAGGAGTTAGAGGGGATGGTTGTTGCCAGGAGAACATGGCCCACCAAATAAACTAAGCACAGCTCACATGAGACAGAGACTGAAGGGTCAAGAACCAGGCCTACATGAATCTGCACCAGAGTCTCCATGTATATGTTATCCTGCTAGTTTGGTGTTTTTGAGGGACTAACAATGGGAGTGAGTGTTTTTCTGACTCTTTTGCCTATTCTTGAAACTTTTTTCCTTGTTTTGGGTTGTATTGTCCAGCCTCACAATATGAGGACTTTTGTCTTGTCTTATTGTATCTTGATTTATCCTGTTTAGACTACTCTTTCTTGGAGGCCTGTTCTTTTCTGATGAGGAAATGCATGGGAGAGGGACGAGGAGGAGTGTAGGGAGGGGAGACTATGGTCAGAATGTATTGTCTAAAAGAAGAATCTATTCAATTAAAAAAGAAAGGAATTGGACAAAACAAACAAAGAGCCCTAGAGAAGGCATAAAAAACAGAGACCCATGTATTCACACACTCCGAAATACCATAAAAACACAAACCGCAAGCCTTAATATATATGCAAAGAATTGCATGCTGTGGGATATTCAGTCACACTGTGGACCCCAAGATTGTGTTAATTAAATAAAATCAATCTTGGGTGAGAAGGTGAAGCCAGCAAACAGTGGACAGAAAGTAGTCATAGAGGGTCAGAGGGAGGAGTCCAGAAGATGGATAGAGAGATTCACAGGAAGTAGTAGGGAAGGACTAATTGAAGGATGCTCTCTTTTCTGAGACACCAGTGAAGGAAGAATGTCAGCTAGTTGCTCCTCAACCTCTCTGAGCTAGCAGGTTTTTGCCCCAGCCTCTGTCTCTCGAGTCTTTATTGGTAAAATTATAAAATAAAAATTTAGGTAAAATCAACAACTGTAGGATAAATAAAGACAAGAAAAAGTATATATAAATAAAATTAAACTGAAAAGCAATAAGACTAAAGAAAGGAAGAGCCCTGATATGACATTATATGACAAGGAACCTCAAATATGTTATCTAGTTTATATTCTGTTGGACATTTACTGCTAGGCATGCAGGCGACGCTAAAAAAAAAACAGCTTATTTTCAGAGTGCAACTCCCTTGGTGGAAACTAAATTTTTATTTGCAAGTAGTTATCAATGGGAGGAGTTATCCAATGTAAGTTTTGGGGTCACTTACATGTACTATCATAGTGTCCCTTTTGAGCTAGGAGCTTCAATTGCACTTCAAGGCATAAATTGTGACATTTGATGTGTGAACTTGAAAGAAAGCTTGAGTCCAGGTGAGATCATAGTCCTGCCACATTTACTTACAGCTTGGCGAGGCTTTGACCAAAGAACATAACTGAACTTCTAACTAAGCCAACTATGATATAATAGATGTATCTAAGTCACTAAGTTTGTGGAAAGTTCAAACAGTCAAAGAAAACTAGCATAATATATAAACCAAATTACTTAATATAACAAGAGTTTTTATAGAGTAGATGATCTTTGAAGTATAAATGACTCTAAAGTTAATGAGGTGGATGATATGATAATTAATGTTATAATTTCAAGTATTAAATAAATGATTGGGTTCTCCTTTGAATGAACTCTATATCAAAGTTCTATTTGTGATCCTTAAAACAAGCAACTTCAGCAAAGACAAATCACAGGTATCTAGTTCAGTTTCATATTAATAACAGGTGAATAAAAATCACAAATATGTATTAATTTGCATTTGGAACATGCTACAAAATAAATTCAAAAATCAATCATAATTATTTCATTATTTAAAAATTAAAACTCAAAAATATATAAGAAAATGGCCACAATGATTATGCTTTAGTGTGTTTTTACATATATATGTGAAATACATACATTAAATATATACATATGAAACATGTATATAACACTTTCCTCTTCTTCTTCCTCCTCCAGCACCTCTCCTCAATCACAATTGACATACATTCCTCCCTTTACTTTCTAATAGATAGCCTCCTATTCATTGATTATTATTGTTACACACTCTCAAATGTTTGTTGCATATATAAATATAAATATATGTTTAATCACTAATCCCATGTGTCTAACATTTACTGTCCACATATGAGTGAAGTCATGGCACTTAAATTTCTGAAAGTCACTTATCCTTCTTTTGGTAATATCTCCAGGCCCTATATGTCATGAATATTATAGGATCTCATCTTTCTATGGCTGAGTAATATTTCAATATATATATTCCATATCTTAATACATTCCACTATTGTTGGATATTTACACCATTCTATATCTTTCCTATTGTAAACAGTGCTACCATAAACATGACAGTGTAGATATTTTCTCAACATTGTTTTTTCCAATTCAGTAAAATATTATTAATCATTTAGACACTCTATTTTTGATTTGTTTAGAATCATAAATATTATTTGCTGTCTTATGTGGATAAACCCATCAACAACATACAGCTTTCTTTATAGCCTTGTTAGTATCACTTATTTCTAGCCTTACCTATAATTGTCATTTCAGTTGGGATATGATATTACACTGCAGTTTTAATTGCATTCCATTAATGATTGGTAAGAGTGAGTATATTTAAATACACCTTTTGCTCTTTTGTATGTCTTTTCAAATATCTGAGAATTATATAGAGCCCCCCTTCCTATATGCTTTCTTCTAGATGTTTCATAGTCTTCTGCTACATTATGTACACCTTCTGCTTGTATCCTTAATCCATGTTGAGTTGTTCTTTGTAACTGATGAGAGATGTGAGTCTGATTTATTATCGTGCTTGTGGATTTCATTTTCCTGGCACCATGTGATGGATAGGCTTTCCTTTCTCCATTAACTATTCTTAATGTCTCTAACGAATTGATTTTAAAACATTTTTGGATAAAATCCAAGCACATTTAGAGTCCCTAATACAAATAATCAGGAATCAGCATGGATTTTTAAGATCCCTTGTAATAAATTAAATTTCTTGAATTCTTAAAAAAGAAAGTACAATGTGTACAATATTGTTTAAACATTTATGGTGTGGTACTTTTTTCAGATCTAAAACTTATATTCTTATTTTCTCTGGTAGATTGTGTGAATCTTAACTTTGACCAAGATTTTTAACATAAAGTGAACTTTGAGGAATATTTTTGAATGACTAAATTTTCATCCTAAATTTCTATTTCATTTTAAGATCTTCTATTATATAGACATTGTTCTTTTTGTCCTGTCCATGACATTGAGCAATTTTAGACAAAGTCTAAATGTCAAAACTTGGTAAGAACATTTGAATACAGTTGGTAACTAGAATGCTGTTAAATACCATACAAAGAATAAAATATCCATAGTAGAAAATTTTATTTATTAAACAATGTCAAAATATGTCAAGGGTGCATCTTCCTCTAAGTGTAAAATTACTTAATTGCTTACAATTGCTTACAGAAGATACATGGTGGTAAACAAATTTTGTATTGATTATTATTTAGAACTATTTGATATTTTAGGAAGTCTTTCAGTAAATTAGACAAACTTTGTACTTATAAATAATATAATTTTATTTTGAATTTTTCTCCTTTTTTTAATTAAGATTTTTTTCTATTCATTCTACATATCAACCACAGATTCCCCTGTCCTCCTTCCTTCGACCCCCCAGTCTTTCCCCCCACTCCACCCCCCACTCCCAGCTGGTCCAAGGCAAAGTCTACCATAGAGAGTCAGCAGAGCCTGGCACACTCAGCCAAGCCCTTGCACGGAGGCTGTGCAAAGTATCTCAGCATAGACCCCAGGTTCCTAAAAGCTGGCTCATGCACTAGTGACAGGTCCTGGTCTCACTGCCTGGGGGTGCTCCCAAACAGTTCAAGCTAAACAACTATCTCACTTATTCAAAGGACGTGGTCCAGTACCATGGGGGTTTCTCAGCTATTGGTCCACAGTTCATGTGTTTCCACTAGTTTGGCTAGTTGTCTCTGCACTTCTTCCAATCATGGTCTTCATATCTCCCACTCATAGAATCCCTCCTCTTGCCCATTGATTGGACTCCTGGAGCTCTGCCTGGAACCCAACAGTGGATCTCTACATCTGCTTCTATCAATCAATGAATAAGGGTTCTATCATGACAGTTAGGGTATTCAGCCATCTGATCACCGAGCAGGCACCTTCTCAACCACTGCCAGTAGTCTATGGTGGAGTCATTTTGTGGATTCCCGGGGACCTCCCCAGCATTCTGCCTCTCCCTATTCTCATGGTGTCTTCACTCATCATGGCATCTCTTTCCTTGCTCTCCCACTTTGTCCCTGATCCAGCTCGAACATCCCAATTCCCTAACCTCTCTTTCCTCCGACTCTTGCCCTCCATTACTCCCCTTGACCCCCAGTCTGCTCCTGAATTTTTATATACTATATTTTAATAATTATCTTTCCCATCCTCAAATTCTCATGCATACCACTTCCTTGCCTACCCACCTTCATGTTCTCTATCTTTCTCTCTCTCTTTCTTTCTTTCTATCTCTCTCAATCTCTCTTTCAAATAAATCCCAAAACAAAAGAAAATGAAAATCAAACAAGCAAAAAGAAAAAACAAAACAAAACACATACCTAAAATGGAAAATGAAAACACGGAATCTGTCTTGTACAGCCCCAAGTACTCCTGGGCATGAGAATAGACTGGACCTGAGTCAATCCACTTGAAAAAACTGAATTTCCTACTGCCAGCAGGTGTCAACTGCAAATAGCTTCTTGATTGTGTGTGTGGAACATTGTGTCTACGTCCACTGCTCAGTGCTGGGATTGCGTCTGTTTCGAACCTGTGCAGTTCTGTGTGCTGTTTCACAGTCTGTGTGAGTTCATATGTGTATGAGTCCTGTCATGCCCAGAAGATAATATTTCTTTGGAGTGCTTGATATCCTCAACTCCATGAATTTTTTCTGCTGTATGTATGACATTTGAAAAGGAAGGTAAATTATAAGGATGATAAAAATGTAGTGGAACAGGAGAACACAGTGGCAAATCTTCTAATACTGTAATGACAAAACATATCTGATTGCTCTGATGAGAGATTAATTGAAAATGATTTGGGTCGAAAAAATAAGATAATTTATTGAAATGAATATGGTAATAGAATAATTTGGTATTCAACGTAATAATTTGAGTGCTGTAGCTTTTATGCTGAAAGTTTCTCATTAAAATGTGAATCTAAAATTTGAAATGACTTATAATGTAGTGAGAACTCATGACTACATGATACAGATAAGCTATTCTAAATGGTCCTTTTCAGGGCTACCAAATAAAATTAGTCTCAGCAGGATCAAAGCTAGTGATTTGATTAGAAATATAAATAATCCAAACCAATTTCCTTTGATTTTAAATAGTTTTATAGCATTACAGATCCATGAAGCATTTCCAGTTAGCTGTGTACATGATCTATGAAAGAAATTTCAATATTAGAATTCCTCCAAAACTCAAATGGAAGATTCCAAATAAAGACTTAAGCAGGTATTTTTTCCATGTCACTAATTTAAAGGAATAAACAGAAAACTTATACTAAATATTTTCTTTAAAATGTGTTCCAGTGCAATTTCAGTGGAAACCCGAGGTTATATAAAAGCTAGAGATTCTAAGTGGGACTTTGTACTTTTCCCACACTTCTTCATTCCATGCTTGTCACACACTCTTCACCAGCATACTGTCTGTCTGAGCATTCTAAGCAGTCACGTGCAACTGATCATTTGCATTTCATGTTACACATTAAGGCACAGGGGCTTAAAATGTGGATTTATTTACATTTAAAGTTCATTCATAAGAGACATAACAACAACTATGGTTTGTGTTTTGTTACCTTTGTTTTCTGTAGGTTCAAGCTAGCAGCAGGTTTTCTGTCTGCTTAATTCATCACACATTTTTTCTTTGTTTTTGTTCTACTGTATTTACCTACACATACAAACTATATATATATATGTGTGTGTGTGTGTGTGTGTGTGTGTATGTGTGTGTGTGTATATATGTGTGTGTGTATGTATGTATATATATATATGTGTAGGTATATATATGCATTTTTAAACTGATTCATAAAAATGTGGTTTTAGAATACAATGTACATGGTAGAGATTTAGAAAATAGAGGATTGGTCACGCATCTAATACATATTTATATGAGTATGAGAAGAATAATTCTAATGTTACGATGCTTGTCATCATGCACTAATGTCCAAGTCCTTCTTGAGCCATTTAATTAATAACAAATCACCAAATGACACTTAGGAGTAAACACCAAAGTCAAAAGCTGAAACTCAATAAAAGAAAATTTTCTTGAAATATTTTCAGAAGTTTTCCCTTAAAATTATTGAGATAAAACTCTCTTAATATAAACTCATATGAATCTTTATTTGGCTAAAATTAAGGAGTCATAATAAAAAAATCTTGTAATTTTAGTCTATAATGTAAATGAATATACAGAAATCATTTGAAAGGTTACAATAGAAATGAAGGTTTGATTCAAGTTGAAAAACTGAAGGCATGGCTGATCCATGTAAGTCATCCATAATGACTTGAAATTAATTGAAAGAACATCACAAGATGCTTCTTTCTATGCATAAAACAAAGGAGAAATGTGGAGTTTGGAAGATACAGGTGCCTTTTTTTTTTTTTAACTTCACAGGGCTTTGGGCCAATAGGAAGGCAACTCAAGGAAGTGTCTATCATGAGACTGAAGTGAAGAGGAATTGCTCTTATTAAAAATGTCAGGTGGTTCACAGGAACACATTTTTTACCTGGAACTGTAGCAATTATATCTGGGAGGAATGCCAAAATGGACGTTGTTTAATGGATGGCAAATGTGGCAGAAATATGGTATGCAAAGCTGAACTCTTTAAGCATAAATTTGTGCATATGCTTAATGTGTGCAGTTGAGTCAAGTTGAATAATGTAACCAGGCCTTGCACTTTTAAATTCCTCAGTGTGGAAAAGAATTTTTCTCTGATAAGAATATGCGTGGAATACTACTAATGAAATATGTTAATTGCCATTTGAAGATCTTCAATTATATCACTATGGGTTGGAGATGGAACTTATAGGAAGTTTGCAAATTAGCACTGGATTCACTCTGAGTGACCCTAATTTTAAAGGAAAGAATCTGAAGCTTTTATTAATTGATAGTACAAAACTACTAGTGTTTGAACTATTGTAATGTAAAGTGAAAGTTTCCTATGTTTGGGGACCTATTTTAAGTGCATTACACAGATACTCTTCTGTAATCAAAACAATAAAAGATATTTATCATATATATATAATGGAAATGAGGCTAATAAGAATAAAGTATTATGCTAAGCACTTTTACTCATAGACATTATAAACAGGAAATATTTGAATAATTTGGTCATTACTTATAGGAATCAAATATCAAAGATGTGAATTCATGCACTATGAATCAGTTAAGAAAATCCTACCTAATTCATATATCTATTACATTAGAAATGAATATATTTTATGATTAAAGCAAAACCTTTCTTTAAAATAGATGTGGTCCAAAATGAAAATCACTAATCTTATAAAGGATTTATTTTGTCCACCAAAAGTCCTAGGGAGATGCCTTTATGGTCGTTTTTGCCCCTTCCTGACTTTGCTTCAGCAGTGTCTAACTATTCATTGTGCTGTTGTTCAGACAATGTTTAATGTTGTAGAAGCTCTCTTGGAACTTATTATGTATTGGAAGAACATCTTTAATGCTTAGTCTTCCTGTCTCCATCATTCAAGTACTGTGATTGCAAGTGTGGTTCAGCTGCTACATAAAACTTTAATGCTTTTCTTGGTATTAATAGGACTGTTGAAGAACCTTGGTTTTACATGAGTCTGATGATCTTATCTTTGGTATTAACAAATACACAGTGAGATGGTTTTTATATACAGGATCATGTGTTTCTACATATGAAATATAATGCAATGTGTTGCAGTGCTGATGCACTGATAATGGATGGTGATCATGTTGATTACAGTTTTATCCCCCTGGTGATCACATAGCACAGGAGATTAATGTTGTACATATTGCAGTCATTAATATTGTTTTGCTTCTAACATAACATGGGAAGCATTTGTTCAGAACCCAGGGCGTAATGCCAGTCTAAAAGACTGTGAGTTATTAGCCTTAAGAATCAGAGAAGAACTTTATGGATTAAAACATCTTCCTACTTGAAATGTCTTGTGTAGACTGTGCTCCTTAAAGTTTCTATGTCCTTTAAAATATATTTAAAAAACTAATAGTCATCAACTATTTGTAGTTGCTAAGAAGTTTTTATAATAATATCAAAAATATTTTTAACAAGTCAATGATTTTTGTTATTTCAAATGATCCAAATAATTTTTGAAAATTTAAATTATCTAGTTTCTATATGATATCTTCTACTTCCTTACTTGTTACTTGAAAATGAATTATAATCTTCATAAATCTTGGATAGCTTTGAGATCATTCATATACTGTTTTATGGCCTTTTCTTATCTTTGTTAGCATGTTCAGTTTTGGTTTATGCATTTTGTCTTAAAGGCTTTGACTCAAGGACCAATATTTAAGGACACACAGTATTCTGTCTTATTCAGATCCTTACTATAATACAGGTTCTTGAGAATGGAATCCATAGCTGTGTGATGCATATGGTGAGATAAAGTTTGGTAGAGAGTATTTAAGATGGAGGCAGGCAGTAATTTCTAGCTAGATGTATTGAGAACATCATTATAGGCTAACAAAATTACTCAATGACTAGCAGTGCTGTATATAATTAGGAATAATGTAGACTGTAATCATTTTTCTTCTACAGTAACAACTGACCTCCACAATCTGACACTTGTGGTATTGATGGAGAAGTAAGACTATTGTCACCATGTATTTTTTTCAAACCTTAGCAGAAGTATGCCTTTTATAACGACTATCTATTTTTTGATTTTGTTTTCTTATTTCTTTGATTTAATTTTTGCTGCATATATATTGATATTTGTAAGTTGAGTGATATAATTTTATAAGAAAGTATGCAAGCTTCATAATGTTCAATGTATTGTTTTCAATTTCTTTTAACTCAAAAGCTTGATGATTTCTTAAGCTGTAACTCATGGTTGTTTATTTGGATTCAGATAGAGTTTCCAGTGTTCAGATGATTAAATGGGTTGTCCCATGAGGAACAGTGTAACTGCTACATAGTTGTGTTGCTTCATTAGACTCCTAAATAAACAGAAAAAAAATAATTTAAAACACACAAAGGGAGGTTACCTTCATAACACTATCAATGTCAACTTGAGACAAATGGATACAAAAGGAAAAAAATGTGCATTCTTTGTCCTCATAGAAAAGGCTTTAAAGTGTGCTTTCTATAGAAATACTTATTCTTACTGAGTTTTATTTCCTTCTTTCCTTCCTTCCTTCCTTCCTTCTTCCTTCCTTCCTTCCTTCCTTCCTTCCTTCCTTCCTTCCTTCCTTTCTTTCTTTCTTTCTTTCTTTCTTTCTTTTTTTTCTTTCTTAAAAAGTAGAATAAGCACTGATTTCAGCTAGTAGTTTTTATTCTTTATTTATATAAAGTCCAATGAATAGACAAGGGCAGGTGTAAATATGAATTTCCCCAGTTTTAAAAGATGTATTTCTTTTACTTCATTTGTGTGTCCAAGTGCAAGTATCTGTGCATTGGTATGTGCGTCCGCGCGCACGTGCGTGTGTGTGTGTGTGTGTGTGTGTGTGTGTGTGTGTGTGTGTGTGTGTGTATTTCTATGCGGTCAGTGAGTGCACGTACTTGCTGAGGTCAGAACAGGTTACAGGATCCCATGAAGCTTGAGTTACAGATAATAGCAAATTTTCCAGTGGGGGTTCTTGGAACTGCATTTTAGTCCTTTCCAAATGCAAGTGCTCTTAACTTCTGAACTATTTCTCTCTTTAAAATTTTCACAATTTATTATACATTCACTGAAGATTAATAATTTAGAGAATTTTGATTTCTAAAATTATCAGGCACTGTTAATAATAAAACATCATATACCAATTGTGAATAAATGTTTTATAAGTACTAACTTATTTCTTTATTTCAATAACCCTTAGGGGTAATTAATAATATAGCCCAATTTTAAACATGAGTAAACTGAATTTTAGATCTTTCATAAACCATTTGTTTATCACATTAAGAGACTATGCTCCTCCAAGAACCCTAATACTATTCCATTAAAATCATAGTACCAGACATGGAATACCTCCTATGAGACACTGGTAAGGTAGGCCCTATTGTCAAAGGTAGTCCCTTTGGTTTTCCACTAGTACTAGATCATTACATCATCATACTATAGTAGTACAGTTTTGAATGCAGAACATTAAAAAATTAAGTTTGATCAGAGTTGAAAGGTAGTATTTGTTGATTAGAAATCGTATGTAGGCAGGTGCTGTGAAAGTTAGTAGGGTAGAAAGTCATTAATGGTTCTACGAAGCTGTGAACCCCATGAGCTACAATGGTGAGTTGCTGGATAAGCTTGGATATCAGCCACTTTCAGATTAGATTAGATTTCAGGCCTATATTTTAGAAGGGAACTCATGACTGGTATTGAAAATCTGATCTATAGCCTTTGGTTGGAGACATAATAGGCCCTAAGGCCTATTGCTACTGTTGTTTTGCTAAATAGCCATGGTTTAGCAACAATTTATAGTTATAGCCAAAGAGCAGTGCAGGTAACAACAATGGAGAGAAGCAGTGATTATTATGGAACATCTGTTTCACTACATCTAAGGTCCAGGTAACATTGTGGAAGAAGTGAAAGAAGGAATGTAAGAGCCAGAGTCTGGTGCGTGGTGTTGCAAAGCCCTACCTTCTGCATGTGAAACAAATGTTGTATTGATGAACTGACTTCAGCTGTGATTACCTGTACACAATGAGGCTTGATATGCTCATAAGGAACACCTCTTACTGAGGGACTATGTTCTTATGTTCTAGGGGAGAAGGTACAATTTTATGGTGGCATAGTCTCTGGTAAGTTACCCACATTCGAGAAAATAACCCCACACATTCATAATCATGTAAGCAAATTAATTTAATTCAGGTGGAAAAAAATTTTTGAAAAGAAACTAAAAAAAAAAATGACATCAAATTAGATTTGTTTTGTTTTGTTTTTGTGTTATTTATTTTATTTTATTTATTTATTTTTTGAAGTAGAAGAGTTTTAGTGAAAGGAGAGTTAGGAAAGGACAATGCAGTGAAATGCCCCAAATTCCATATAGTCAAGCATGGAATTGTCTGATAACATCAAGAAAGGACGAAAGAAAGAAAGAAAGAAAGAAAGAAAGAAAGAAAGAAAGAAAGAAAGAAAGAAAGAAAGAAAGAAAGAAAGAAAGAAAGAAAGAAAGGAAGGAAGGAAGGAAGGAAGGAAGGAAGGAAGGAAGGAAGGAAGGAAGGAAGGAAGGAAGGAAAGAAAGAAAACAAAGACAGAATGAAAGAAATAAAGAAACAAACAAACAACCATGGAAGAGACCAGAGTCAAACCCAAACATGTAATTCTAGAAATATTTTGTCAACTAGTGAGCAAGGCATATATTTTAAGAGACTGATCTGCACCACCTAGCAAGATACAAATACAGGGTCTTAGGGTACCAAAAAGGTACTCCGCAGGCTCTGGTTAAGATAGTTTCTACAGAGATAATAATGACATAATTATAACATAAAAGGGATGGATGACTTTTCCATGGGTCAAAAGAAACTTCGATATTCCAGACTCTCTTGGCATATTCAAATGAACAGCAAAATGAAACAATTTCATTTGATTAAGAAAGGAAAAAGAGAGTATGTGACATAGAGAGTAGGGGTCTGGCAGTTTGCAGATATGTGCTGGAGACTGATACTTATTTAATTTCAAGTATGAGGATCTAGTTTAGACAGTCTCTGAACACTGTCATGGATGTAGGAAATGGGTTTGTTAATTACTCACTTGCCTCCACTGCGAAGTCAATACATCTGAAACAAATTATTGAGTAAGAAATTGAATGACAAAGACATAACTTGTTGAATGTGTTGTAATTACTCTATAGGGTTAAGATGTTTATTTGGGTGTTTATGAAGGAAAGTGACAAGAATGCACTTTGTGCTTTAGAAACATGTCTGATTTTAATTCTGAATTAGAGTTTGAAGATAACCTTCCATGGAGAGAGAGAGAGAGAGAGAGAGAGAGAGAGAGAGAGAGAGAGAGAGAGAGATATTCATATACCTAAAATATGTGCTACAACACCATTTCTTCCAGTTTATCATGTAAATCTGACAACATCTCAGAAGCTCTCTATTTCCTCCTCAGTGAACTGAGAGATGAGAATAACAACATCCTAGGCAGCCAAGTGTGCCGCATTCTTCTGTGTTTGGAAGCTTGGGCTTCATGTTTAGGATGTGCACATTAGTGCACTGAGCTGGAGACAGAAGTGTGCAGAATATGAAAACAGAGAGATAGTTATTTTTTTAAAACTGAACACATTAGAAAGGAGTTTTTCAAAGGAACTACTGCTGACTACAAGTCTTCAAGAACTAAATTCACAGGCTGAAATGCAACATCTTCTCCTAACATTATACTGACTATGTATTCTAGTCACCCAACTGACAAACTAGCCACAGACTGATTCACAACCCTTCTAATAGCTTGCAGTGTCTTTTAGGAAGTTGAAACTTGGGCAGTGAGAAAATAGTGGAAAATGCAAAATTGTTTCAAGTAGTTAAATCATAACATAATGATTTTGTAATTCAAAACACATTTACCAATAAGAAATCTTATCTGAGGAAATTTTGCCTTTCCCAGGAAGAAGCCCACATACTGACTGTTCAGTGTGGAATGGTCATCCGTGAAACCACCACATGCATACAAAAACAAAAACGGACTCAGTAGGTTTGGTTTTATATATATTTGTGCATATACATGAATTTGTGTGCATATGTGCATGCCTGCATGTATGCATGCGTGTGTGTGTGTGTGTGTGTGTGTGTGTGTGTGCGTGTAATGGTAACAATAAAAAAAAGGAGCAAACCACTTGTGGGAGAACATGCAGGAGGTATGAGGGAGGGTAGTTTGTACTGTGTGAAGGAAGAAAATGGAGGGGGAAAGAGATATATATCTATTTATATTGAAAATGTATTTTAAAAGATATGTCATCAGCTGACTCCATGCATTTACTTAAAAAATGCTTTAGCTTTATTTCACTGTAGCAAATGTACAGGGTATTTCCTTGCAGATGTGACATGAGAGGGCCATGTTTCCAGGGGACAGTTTCAATAACATATAAGGATGTAAAGGAAAAGTATACCCTTGATATTAAGTGATAGTTTTATTCTTTGGTGATAATTTTTATTATTTAGTGATAAGTTTCATCATTATTAATGATAATGTTAAAAGTAGATGTATTCTCTTTACATTAAATAAACTTAATAAATTAAAAATACAAATTAATTTAAGATATTAAATCAAATTAAAAATGAGAAAATGATATCCTTACTTACCAGAATACTTAAAATGGCAATTCTTCCCTAGCAAATATGGTAAAAAATAAACAGTGAGCAATATTAATAGAATCTATTCTAAAAGAATACTTCACTTTATATAATGGCACCTTACTTGTTGCTGGAGAGCTTCTCTCCAGGTCCCACCAAGCCCCGCAGTTCCACAACCCACGTATAAAATAATCACTCAGATGCTTATATTACTTATAAACTGTATGGCCGTGGCAGGCTTCTTGCTAACTGTTTTTATATCTTAAATTAACCCATTTCTATAAATCTATACCTTGCCACGTGGTTCATGGCTTACCAGCATCTTTACATGCTGCTTGTCCTGGCGGTGGCAGGCAGTGTCTCCTCCTCCACCTTCCTGTTTCCTCAATTCTCCTCTCTGTTACTCCCGCCTATACTTCCTGTCTGGCTACTAGACAATCAGTGCTTTATTTATTAACATATTTGTCATACAGCACATCCCACAGCTCTTCCCCTTTACTTCTTTTTCAAAAAGGAAGGTTTTAACTTTAACATAGTAAAATTACATATTTGTGTGCACCTTATTAGTGTAGTTTTTTTGTATTCACTTTTGCATTGAATACATATTAAATCACAGAGAGCAATAGTTTTTTTTTTTTTTAAACTGGAAGTCACAAAGTTATAACAAATTTTAGAATTAAAGAACAGTTTTAAAATGTCTGTGAAAGACGTGGGACACAGTTTTCTGTCTGCTATGACTTGTGTATCAACAATCCATATTTAAATAATGGTATTCTCCCAGAGATAGGGTCCATATTTAGAGTGTGAAACCATTGGCACCATTACAGAACCAGCAGCTGGAGTTCAGACTTGACACATCTCAGCTGCCGCTTTCAGGATTACTGAAGCCAGACTTACAATTCTATGTATGCTTTCCTTGGGAACTGTTGATGTTTTGCTATCTTTTCTGCAAAAGCTGGCATGAATCCTTCCATAAATAATGCATTTAGGGTGAGCTTTCAGCTTAACTTCCTATTTTGACCTCCTCCTTTCTCAGTGACACCTTGTGGTCCTCTATATATTTCCATTTTGTTTATTAATAACTCATTTCTACCTTTCTAATAAAATAGTGAAGACCATTACTCATTACTGTGAATTTATTCATCATTAATATTTTCTCACCTGGAGTGAACTAATTGCCCTATATTTCTTTTTTTTTAAACATGAACTTTTAAAGGTCTGACTTTATAAATTCTTCACAATCTTATATACTATATAGATAAAAGAAATGAACTACAGAATCAAAAATGTGGTACTAACAAGAAATTGTCCTGATGTCGTGGATAAGAAGTTATGAGAGCTTAGAGTCTGAGATGGACAATGGGATGTAGCATTTTAAGTCAGTCTTGAGTAAAATTATACTATCTTGTTCAAATATAGCATGGTATGGTGGGATAAATGTTAAAAAGAGTTTGAAAATTAATATAATATTGGTTCCTATGATCTGAGGAATCTATAATAGAGTGATATCATGCATTAAATGCATAATGTCTTTTGCTTATTAAATGAACACCATTGTATTGTTTGCTTTCGCTTTCTCATTCACGAAGAGGAAAACTTATTTTTTTATATAAGAAACATGGGTTCAGATGGACACATTGCTATTCAATGATGAGAATATAGTACAGAAAATCACTTTTTTACAGAAAAGATTACACAGAGTAGCATACCATAAAGTATTTTCTATAGAAATTCTTCTTCAGGAATGAGTTGGAATAAATATTTCAATGTTGTGTTTCATTACAGTTTCCTAGATATTATGGGAATTCCTCATGTCTGTTCTCCCAATGAATTCATAAGAAATAAGTGATAGTACTGTAAGTCATGTATACAAATGGGACACAAATTTACTGAGACATAATTTCCAAGCAGAAACATTTGATTCATTTTAGATATATAATCACGCTCCACATTTTTAGAAGGCAATTTCTGGAATAGAACTAAGAAACCATTCTCTGTGTTAGAGACCAGGCTGGTCTATAGAGCAAAAGATACAAAAGTCACCTCTCAAGACTATTCAGAGAAATTTTCAATAATAGATCTCTGCAAAGATTTCTATACTCACTTTACTTAAAAGCAACAATGTCATAGTCTTTTTAATTATTATGAAATGTGTAATAATTATATTAGGTAAGTCTATACTAAAGAAGTTTCAGAAAAAAAATGGTCAGATTCTTGTACCAGAAATCTGCTCACATTGGTGATATTTTCATTACTGTTCTTCCGGATGACTTCATTTGCCCCTAACCTGTAAGAGAGCACCTCGAGACCAGAGTTTCTGTGCCTGTTTCCTGATGCAGAATGGAAAAACACAGCCCCTGATGTTGCCACCTGTGTCCTCAAGTATATGACAAATCCTTGAGCCCCTAAGTGTCCTTGAGGTGTGTGTGGTTGCCAGGGTCAGAGATTGCTTGACGTCATTATTTCTTTCTGTTTCAGCTGCACAAGAGAACACCACTCACCTCCTCTTTACCTGGGCTATTTTATATACAGTGTTCAAGGCTGAAAATCAATGTAAATAATATAATACTTATGAAAAGAACCCAGTGTGAACACTGAGACACTAGTCATCAGCCTCAGTCCTCCAGAGGCATGTTTTAATTTCATTGTAAAAGATATAGTTGTCTATTTTTATGCTTTTTTGAGGGGGAGTATTTTGTGCTTTTTTTGATAGCTATGTGTAGAGATCTTATTGTGACACCATTTTCTGTGTTAAAGAGTTGAAAAAAACTGTCCATATCTAATGAAGACAACGAGAATTCGGGGGTGGAGTGGTATTGAAGCCATTCACCCCTTTTCAATTGAGCCTTTTTATTTCCTGGCTCTATGTGGCACCTGAGAAGTAATGCAATGCTTTTTCTTTTTCTTTCTTTCTTTTCTTTTTTCTTTCTTTCTTTTTTTTTTATCATGAGCTGTCACCTGCTGTGCTACAAGTAACTTTTAACTTTACCATGCCATGTGGCCTTGTGCTTCTTTTCATCCTGCCTTGTTTTCGGGTCCCCTTGTCTAAATAATACCAAAGGCAGGAAATTATCAATGTGTAGATGAAGATCAGTAAAAATGCAAAGAAATGTGCTGCAGAGATGCTCAGTACAGGTGGTCAGCCATCAAGGGGACCTCAGACATGAACTGGTTTTCCAATCAGAAAGCTTTTTTATACTCTTGCTATCAGAATGGTTTCTTTTCCTGCAGGAAGGGCCAAGAAATCCAGAGAAAACATCTTCACAAAAGGACATGCTTCGCTGTGACTTTTCTCCCCAATCCTCAGCCAGCTCTGCAAAGACTGCTGAAATTTTAAGTTATCAAATTCAACTGAATTTGTTTGTTGAATATTTATGAAAAGAAATATCCAACTAGTAGCAAAACCAAAATAACTGTCAAGTTTGATCTTTTATATGTTCAGTCAACAGCATCTATCACCTAGTCTTCTGTCATCTGTCCATCATCTTATGATGATAGAAACAATTTTACATTACTGTTGGCAATTGGTATCAATAGAAATAGGAATCAAAGAATTCTAATAATGAAAGCAGGAGAAAATCATTTAAAATTTTTTTTGTTTGTTTTTTGTTTTTTTCGAGACAGGGTTTCTCTGTGTAGCTTTGCGCCTTTCCTGGAGCTCACTTGGTAGCCCAGGCTGGCCTCGAACTCACAGAGATCCGCCTGCCTCTGCCTCCCGAGTGCTGGGATTAAAGGCGTGCGCCACCAACGCCCGGCCATTTTAAATTTTTAATAATTATTTTATCATTTAAAAAATTGCAGATCAAATGGTAAAAGTTACAATTTAAGAAGTTACAATCTTGATGCAAAAAAATCTCAGATATGTGACTATGTGAACTAACAAAATAGATTCATGCTCTGAAAATATAATAGAACACATTATATTATGAGCAACATTCAAGCTCACAAAGATGATCAGGATAGCAAATAGAGCTTATTGGCAGTAAAGTACATATTAAAAATGTGTACATATAAATGACTTTTGGTCACTTGTGTTAATGTGGATTATTCATGCTACTGAATAAGAAAGAGATATTTTCATTCACCAGTACAGACAGAAGTTTATCAAATGTATTGTATGGACATGTATTATATGCTAATTTAATGTCTTCTGCAACCATAACCTTGTAGTATAATTTGGTATAGCCAAAAACTGCAAAGCAAAGACAATTAAAATGATAGGTACTTTCAAGCCTCTGGTTTTGTTGGGGAAATATGGCTTCATCTGACAGATCAATAATCAATAAACAATGTATCCATCTGTTATTGGCAATAGGCTACAGGGTGACTCTGTCTATGCAAGTCTCATCCACGTCTGTTGCCTTAGCCACATTGCCTAGCTCATCTTCCTGTGTTCTCTAATTCTCCAGCTTGTTCTTTTTCTTTTTTTTTTCTTGAAATAGCTATTTTTTAAATAAATAAATTGGTGAACTTCAGAATATAAAACCTCAAAATATAATCTTAAGGCGGGTTGTTTAGCCTGTGAAGTTTATTAATATAAATGTCAGTAGATAAACTTGATGGTGGTGTGTACCTCTCATCCTAATACAAGGAAGACAAAAAGAAGAGCAGGATTGCCTACGTGATTGAGGCCACCCAGGCATACATATCGAGTTCATGCCATCCAGGACCTGTCTCAAGAAACCAAAGTAAAACAAAAGACTCCATGGATATAGGATTCTCTAAGAGCATCTCAGAAGAAGGAAATTGAGTGATAGTGAATAGGTGGCTTTTCACTGATTGGTTGGCTTGTGAGCCAGTTGATACTCTTTGTGTCAGTGTAACTACCAAAGAATACATGCCAATAATTTTAACTAAATATACAGAAAAACTAAATATTTCTTAATGATGAATTACCTGGAAATACATATTCAAATAATGTATATATAATTTAGTCTTCAAAAAATAAACCCTTCTCATTACAGATTATTAATAAAGTAGCTATAGGAAGATGATCCTATATAATGTAAATAATTCTGGAGACAAGGAAAGCCAATAAATTGTTCTTAATCCCATTGAAATGAATCAAGAAATTTTCATGGGTTATGGTTGTGGCTATTAAATTGGAATGCTATGGAAAAATATTAAAAGAGTTTCAGATGGTAACACAAATGACCAAAAGCCTAGAGTGTTGATTATATTTATGAGGCTGGAAAAAAAGAAGAACTTGGCATAATAGTTTGAAAAGAAATGCTACCAGTATTAACTTACAATGGAAAAAGTTGTTAATGAATCTACACACAAATAGAAATAAAAGTCGCAAGAACTTCCAGTGCTTCCTATATTGTTTTAGCCTCAATAATTAAAGTTTAAGATAATTAAACATGTTGGTTAAACACCTACTACTCATTAATAGGGTAATTACCATAGATTTCCATAGTAAGATAAGAATGTATTCTTCCACACCTGATTTATTATGCAAGGACATTATGTTGTTTAACTTGTTGTTGGAAATCATGAGTATCTCTAGACTTCAGCTTATAGAATTACTGAAAAGTCTACAAGAAATTAGATGCTTAAGAAGGGTTAAGACACAAAAAATACAATCCACAAGGGCTGCACTATTTTCATATGCTACTAATTTGCATTTGACTAACACTGACTATTAAGGAGAACAGTGTGATTGGATTTTCATTTTGATTTAACACATTTAATCTAGGTGTTTAGTTGTTCATGACTTTGAGAATGTATTTTGTCATTCACTGAGATCACAGTTGTAGCTCTGTTATTCCTGACTTCTCTGAGATTTTTTCCACCTTGAACTTAAGAAAAAAAAAAAAAATAAATTACCATGCCCCAAAGCACTGAATTACTTTTTAGTGTTGCAATTTCCAGCCCTTTGTATCTCCTTGAACATTTGACTTTTTTTCCCTTGTCTTCTCTTGTGGTGCACTTAAGTAGAGTGATTTTGATTAAATAACTCCCCAGAGGATTGAGATTATAATACAATAGTGTTCCAAACAGGTTATTCTTGACTACATATTACCATTATGCAGTATAGAAATAAAATCAGTATTTCATAAATGCATGTTTCTATGAAACCTGCCAAAGAGATGAATATCTCCTTCATTGTTCCTGACACCACTGAATTATAAATAAAGTGAAGCTTAAATTGTTTATTTGCAATTGAAAAGCTCTGAGAAAAATATCAGTTATCAATGATGTGGTAACCTCCAGGAAAGATAGTAACTTCAAAATTACAGGGAACACAGTTTGAAATAATTTCTCTTAAAATTGGTGAATTGTTCAGATTGCCATAAATCAATTCCAAAATCCAATAGAGTAAAAAATGAGAGGTGACTATATTCTTATTGAAGTCATTTTTTTTTTAGATTGAATGTGATTCATTGTTTTGGAGTGTAATTGGCATTACAAACACATAGTATTTCTGATTAGCAGGATTTTACCCTACCAGAACTATTTTCCGTAATCAAATTATTTATTCCCTTGGGAAGTTGATGTGTGCCTATGCAGAACAGCTCCGAGGAAAACTGTCTACTGTCTAATGAGGAAGATAGTATTATGGATGGATTGGAATGTATAGTTATACATTTTCAAATATCCAAGTGAAATAAATGACAATTTAATTGAATTTAGAACTTGCCCATTTCCTCTGCAGAAAAGAGCAGGCCTCCAATAGATGACAGCCAAACAGGACACAATAAGACATTCTCAACTATATTTTACACTACCATTTGTGCACCACAAGAATGCTAGTGCATTAATTTATATAGAAGAATATCGGGAAAAATTAAGAGAAGTAATTAATATTGAAATTAATGTAAGCTTGAGATATGAAAAAAAGAATAATCTGTAAAGTGGAAAGTAGAAGTTTTGTTACTGTGACTAAATATTAACCTCACCTAATGTTTCAGGTAACTAGTCATTTAACCAAAGAAAACAAAACCGCTGTCATAGTGTTTTAAATCTTAAGCACATTAAAAGGCTATGAATTCTGGTTTTAGTATTAATGTTCCTATTTTAGATCAGACATAACTAGGTTCAAACAAACAAAGAAACAAACAAAAAGTCTTGCCAAGAGTAAAATCTTAAACCAATACCCAAGCAAAGCAAAGTTTTAAAAGCATGTCTGTCTTTGGTGTTACAACTAACTCAAGATGGGGTTGTGACTTACTGTGTTTTAAATGATTTTTTAATGTAATGAGGAATTATGCTGGTCTAGCAAAGTGATGATGGTAGATAGTCTTTTCTAAGGTTCATGACTTCCCTAGCTCCAGGAAACTGGCTAAGTTTCTAGAGCCAGACAGGCTTTCCCTCTTGTTGAGTGGCTCTTTTTTTCTCCTTTTTAAGTCCAATGAGACAGCTGCTGATTATCACTGACATGGGAGTAGTTTGCTTCTTGTTTTCTTTTATTCAAAACTATTGAGTTAATAATATAGTACAACCATAATACAATAATTATATAATCCCTAGATTATATGTAATATACAATATATTATATAAAAAAATAAAATAATTGTATTTATATAATTCATTTATGATTTTAAAATTATATGCATTTAAATTTTATATGTAATGATTATATAATATATTTATGCAATATTTAAATAATTTAGTAATATATTCTATGAATTATATATGTAATATGTACATTAATAATACATTTTGACTACCATAGTCACCTTTTAGGGAGGGATTGCATGTATTCTAGTTTTTGTCCTTTAATACAAGCCATTTACATTAACTCAAAGTATACATACCAGGGAGTAAAATGTCACTTTGACACAAGCTAGAGTCATTTTGAAAGAGAGAATCTCAAGTGATAAAATGTCCCCAAATGTGGCCTGTAGGTAAGTCTGTGATGCATTTTCTTGATTGATGATTGATGTGAGAGAGCTCACTATGGGAAATGATGGCCTGGGATGGTGGTCCAGGGAGTATTATGAAAGCAGACTAAGCAAGCCATGAGGAGCAACCCAGTAAAAAGTATGCCTCCTTGGCTTCTGGTTCAGGTCCTGCCGCTAATTTCCTCCTTTGAGTTTCTACCAGGCTTCCCTCAGTGATGGAGTCTGATTGGAGACAAGTAAGATTAAATAAACCATTGCCATGCTAAGTTGCTTTTGGTCATGATGTTTTACTACAGCAATAGAAACTCTAAGACAACATTTTAAGGACAGCTTGGTTTCTAAACTTTGTAATTAATATATATGTAAATAAGGCTAGTAATATGAAGGAGAAAAAAAGCAGATGATTTGAGGATGTAATTGATTAATAGGGTGAAATGAAGTGTCTGCTGAAACTGGTTTCTTCTCCATCAGCAGGCCCTTCTTGGGATTTAGCATGCTGTCCCCAGTGCTGCAGAGTTTCTTCTGGGATCCCTTTGTTGTCTTTTTTGACCTGACCATGAATGAGCACTCAAAGCAGCACTTAGTGGATATCTAAATTGATGAGTCCATGGGTAGAAGAAGCACAGCACTACCTGAGATATTTTTGTTCTCATAAAAGAGAGAGGTGCTCAGGAGGTCAGGAGCCTTTTGCTTAGAACTTCCAAGCATTCTTGAAATAAGGAGGGGAAAAGTTTTGTATTTTAGTTAAAATTCTTCTCTTTTTCTTCTCTACTATTGTAAGTGTCACACTCTTGAAAGGGAAAGTAATATAAAAAGTCAACCTTTGCTTTCAGGTTCACTGAGTCTAAAAATCCCTTATACTTATACTCAGTTTCCATTTGGCTCATGGATTAGATAAATCAACATTCAGCATTTTGTTCAGATTCAGAATTTCTAAACTATATATTTTTTATTTTTTATTAAAAATAGGCTCTTTTCTCATACAACATCCTGACCACAGTTTCCCTTTCTTCCACTCCTATTTCACCTGTACCTCCCCTTTCCCCCAGATCAACTTTCTCTCCATTTCCTCTGCAGAAAAGAGCAGGCCTCCAATAGATGACAGCCAAACAGGACACAATAAGACATTCTCAACTATATTTTACACTACCATTTTGCACCACAAGAATGCTAGTGCATTAATTTATATAGAAGAATATTGGGAAAAATTAAGAGAAGTAATTAATATTGAAATTAATGTAAGCTTGAGATATGAAAAAAAGAATAATTAAATGGTCATCTTTATTTCCAAGTTACACTTGTTTTTAGTTGATACTATATCTACAACTCTGTTCTTCCATATAAAGTATACCAATCAGCTTAATCATTTATATATATATATTAATTCTATACATCAAACACAATAAACATTGATTTCAAAGTTAAGACATTAAGAATATGTTAAATTTGACTAAAAAATTAACATTTAAATATGAAAATATTAAATTAATATTAAAATAAAATTCAAAGGTATAGAAGTTGCTTTTTTTTTTTTCTTTTCTTTTTCTGGAGCTGAGGACGGAACCCAGGACCTTGCACTTTCTAGGCAAATGCTCTACCGCTCTACCACTAAGCAAAATCCCCAACCCCAGCAGTTGCAATTAGTAAATGTAAGGTTATTTTGAAATTTAAAGATGACTGTATCTGATGCAGTACTTGTTTTGGGTGTCAATGTGTTGGTGCTGACAGAAGAATTCAACATGTCATAGGGAATCTCTTCTCTAAGTTTAAACTACCAATATTGAATTGGCTGCTGACCCAGAAAGTTACAAAGAAGTAGCATAAACATTTTTCTTTTTCTTCTGGAACTGGGACATTTCCTTCTGTTCTTGTGCATCAAAAATTCAAGCCCTTCAGGATTTGGTCCTGAAAATTACAGGAATGCTGACAAAAATTACCTCACCCAGCTTCACAAGACTTTGGATCTACACTTAAATCACACCAATTGCCTTGCTGTTTCTTCAGATTGTGGACTTGGTGTGATTTCCTAAGCCGACATTGTCACACAGCAAATTCTAGAATGCAGTTTGTCATACATCTTCTCAGATTCCATAATCAACTGAGCAAATTTCCTTAAGACCTGTCTGTCTATCATATGTCTGTCTACCAATATAACTCTCATCTATCTATCTCTCTATTATCTATCTATCTCTATCTATCATTTACCTATCTATCTATCTATCTATCTATCTATCTATCTATCTATCTATCTATCTGTCTACCTATAATTATATATTGGTTTGATTTTTCTGGACAACTCTGACTAATACATACTTTAATACCATAAGCAGAGCTGTGACTATTTTCAAATTACTGAAAACATTAAGGCATTTTGAACTGAACAATATGTAAATACTAGCATGATTTTGAATAGCTGGCTTAAAAGTCCCTAGTTAGTCATGACTGGAATCTAAGGGACATTCTGGGCTGGCTAAGAAGTGGGGAAGACCCGTAGAAAATTTTTGAAATGGTGCATGGACTGTTTCAGTGGTCATAAGTAAATAGAAATGAACATTAATAATAAAAGTAATTCTGATGAGATCTCTGAATGAAATAAGGAAAATTTAACTGGAAAGTGAAAGCAATACTTGCCATAAAGTCAAAATCATAGTGAGTTTGAGTGAATTATGATCACACTTTATGGCATTGAGGAAAGGATAATATAAGAAAAATAAACTCATATGTGGCCAATTAAAAAAAAAAACTCTAATTTATTTTAAGAGCTTTATGGCTACCTACATATAATGAGATGTAAGTCCAGCCATCCTAGAAATAAATATGGAGAATCCTGAAACCTAAAAGTAACCCATGTATACTGTTCCCTGGAATATGCCCAAAGGACATGATATCTACTTTGGCAGATATGTGTTAATCAATGTTCATAGCTACCCTATTCAAACAGCTAAGAACTATAACTATCCTATATGGTTCTTCAAAAGGTGAGTGGATAGAAAAAAGATGTCATAAACACACACATTAGAATACTACTCACCTGTAAACTAAGAAATTATGAAGTTTGCAGGTAAAAAACTACAACATACTATATTGAGTGAAGTAACCCAGACTGAGAGAGACAACTGCCACAGGTTTTCTCTCTCTCATTTGCAGTTCCAAATCTTTACATATGAGTGTACAACTTGAAGTAACCATAGAAGCCAGAAAAATGAGAATGTAATATAGGGGTGAGTAGAAGAGGGGAAAGAGGAAACAAGTGAGTGAAGAGGCAAATGGAAAGGAGAAGTCACAGAGAGAGAGACACATAGACACACACATATACAGAGAGAGAAACAGAGGTGAGGGGAAACAACATTATGAGTATTTGAAAAAGTCTTAATTTTTCATATTATTTTATGATCAACTAAAATATTTTAAATGGAGTTATGTTACATGGATTAACACTGTTCTCTGGAAGGACCATTGACTACCTAACAGCAACAACAACAACAAAAATCCCATACCAGGCTTGAAAAATCTCCTTTTGACTTGTCGTTCAGGGATACCAAGAGACTCCCAAAACAATATGGGTTATTACTATAGCCTTTTGTTGCCTCCCAGAAATTAAAGGTAAGTCCATATTGCTAAAGACACTGTACACTTCAGACACTGGGCTAAGAAGAGTTGAGCTGAGTCTGAACTGAAAGCCCTCTTTCTTGATGGATAGCTTTCATAGTATCGGAAGTTGCTAGTCAAGTTTGCCAATGGGGAAAAGAAATAAATAGCCCTTGTCAGTTCTGACGCCTGTTGTCTTAGTTACATTTCTACTGCTGTGATAAGACTCCATGATCAAAGCCATTTAACAATTATGGTTTCAGTGAGTACGAATCTATGATAAACAGAGGAAGAGTTGAGAACCAACACCTTGATCCACAACTATGAGGCAGGGAAAGAAAGAGAGGGAGAGACTAGAAATGGAAGGCAACTTGAAAAATAGAATTCCAACCCTGGGTGAAACAGCTTCTCCAACATGGCCGTACTTCCTGATTCTTCAAAAATAGTTCTACCAACTGGGTACCTAGTGTTCAAGTATATGAGCCTATGTGATTCATTATTATTCATTTGATCACATTCTACTCTTTGAGCTGCATGGACTTGTGATCACATTATAAAGAAATGTGTACACCTTTTCAGTCTCAACACACATTACAACTCCAAAGTCCCTTCTGAGGCACAGCACAAGCACTCTTAAAATGTAACCCCCTATAAAAGCAAAAGGTATGTTGTAGACTTCCAACAAACAATGACACAGATACAAATTACCATTCTAAAATGGAGGAAGGGGGTCATAGTGGGAAAGTACTTGACCAAAGTAAGATTGAAACCCAGAAGGAAATATCCAAATCCTGTACCTCCATGACTGAAGACAAAGGGCTTAGACAGCCTCACCTTTCTGGCTTGGTGACTATAGCACACTTCTTTCTCTTCAGCTGGTTCTTCTCCCTGTATGCAGCTCAGCTCTCCTTGGAACATGACTCATGGCTCTGGCATTTCTAACATCTTTGAGTCTTCTACAAAATTGAAGTTTCGAATGTCTTCTTCTGTTCTTCATGTGGGTACTTCCTTGTTACATATCTGGCCTCAACTGCTCAGGATTAACTGTGGAGGACGATTACACAGCCCCTTTATACCTCTGTCTTAGTCACTGTTCTACTGCTGTGAAGAGAAAGCCTTTAATTGTGGGCTGGCTTACAGTTTCAGAGTTTTAGTCCATTATCATCCTGGTGGGAGCATAGCAGCATGCAGGCAGGCATGGTGCTGGAGCAACATCCTGATCCAAAAGGAGAGAGAGAGAGAAACAATGGGCTTGGCCTGGACTTTTGAAATTCAAAGCCCACCATCAATGATATAGTTCCTTTGAGAAGCCCACACCTCCTGATCCTTTTAATTCTTTCAAGTCATAGCACTCCCTGGTGACTCAGCATTCAGCTATATATATGCCTTTAGAGGCCATTCTTAATGAAACTACCACACTCTGTATCTTTCATGCCCTAGAATCATGTGGATAGCACTGACAAATTTGACTATCCATTTACAGTGGAACCTGACCCCCTACATTTACAACACTTTCCTTTATTGTTGCTTTTTATGCCTTTCATTTGACAAGTTGGAAGGTTATCTCAGAGGGATCTTTCTCTGTGATTACCCATCCCTTTACTGCATTTTGGAACATACCTTTCTTTAGTATCTTTATCTTTATCAGTACAGTCCTTATCTCCAACACTGAATTTCCCCATGGTCCATTCAAATTCAGGCTATGCACTTGTATTCTTTTGAATTTCTTCTTCCTTTTCATTGTAGGCCGACATAAGAGCCCTACACTAATAACCATGTGACAGAGTCAGAATTGGGTCGCCTTGCAATTTCTTCTACCAAGGAAATTAACTGAGTAATTTAAAATATGGCTTCAGGTAGATTGTTAGGACCGGGGCTGAAAGTAGCGACATTCTTTGCCAAAGTATTACAAAAATGGTCTCTAACGTAATTCTTAGTGCAATTCCCCTCTGAAACCTCTAAAGCTGGGTCTCCATGGTCCACATTGCTGACAGCACCATTGTCGTCCAAGCCCCTACTAAGACAGATAAATAAGCCTATTTACAACACTTAACCACTTTGCTATTTCAGAGTGCCAATTCTTCCACATTCCTCCAGAAACAAGTATAGTCAGGACTGTTGCAGCAATACCCAACTCCTAGGACTAACTTCTGTCTTATTAGTCTATCGCTGTAATCAAATTTCCTGACCAAGGCAACTCAATTGAAAATAAAAAAAGAATTTAATTTCATCTGCTAGGTTTAGTGAGTTAGAATTCATGACGGCTGAGCAAATGCAGAGTGATGGAAATAGCTTGCATTTTGATGTACAACCAAGAGACACACACAGATAGGGACTGGAAATGGCAGAGGTCTTTTGAAGTCTCACAGCCGTCTCTCATTGACCCAACTCTCAACTCTTCCCAAACTGTCCCACCTAATGGAGATCAAGTATTGAAATATATTAGCCGACACTTCAATTCTCAATAAAACCACTACACCTGTGAATCCCAACAATTGCCAGCATGACAAAATATCTTTAAAGGTACAATAAGGACACTCATATCTTGGCAGTAAACAGTACCTGTCTAATTGACTCACGGCTCAATCAACAGGTGGGAAATCATGCCTGATACTTGAACTTACTATCCAACTACCTGGGCTAGTAAGATCATGAATTTTATAGGAAAATCTACTACCACTGTTTACTAGACTGGCATAAAGTCTAACTGAGTTCTTATGCCCACAAATAAATGTGGTTCTCAACCTTTGTCAGATAAATTTCTTTTTTCCTCTGATGGAGACTATTATAGAAAACCTCAAATGATCATAATACAAAGAACAACTGATTATAAGTGTCCAGTGACAATGGAGACATCTGAAACATAACTTCTCTACCTAAAGTTTAAGAAATTTCATGAAAGTGAGGGATGGCAGAAAGATTGTAATATCCCCAGGACCAGGAGAAGTGATTATATATAATAAAGAAAAAAAGGCCATGAGTTTTAGTAAAAGTGAAAGGAGCATGATAGAGGTTGGAGTGAGGGGAAATGAAGATTAGAAGGAGGAAAGACAAAGATGGATATGATATAAATATATTTAAATAAAAATAAAAATAACTATGTGTATTTTAAAATTAATGTTATAAACATATATAAAATTTCTAACACATAAAAATGTCACACAGCAAAATTAACAAGACCTCATACATGTACAACTCTTTGAACTTCTATCAAGATAGAATTGGCATTTGTAGTGAAATTGTAGAAGGAAATTCTAATAAAGGATAGCTATGTGTAATTATCACCAACAGATTAAAAATTAGGAAAATCATGGAGTAAAACTAAAAATCTAAAAAATTAGGAAAACAGCTTTTGCAAGTGTCAGGAGACCAGCTATTGTTAAGATGTCATTTTTTCCTGTATCAATATATAAATTCAGGTAAATTGTCACAAAATTTCCAAGACTTAAAAAAAAATCCAGATAGGAGTGTAAAATTTAAAGTCATTAATAACATAGACACTTAAAGTGTCTGAGAGATTTTTAAATGGATTATAAATCTATAGTGATGGAGAATGTGTGGTATTCATCCCAAGATTATTGAAATAATCCATCAAACAGATAAAGACACACACATATCTATTTCTGATCTTTTGAACTTTAAAAATTAATTTTTAAGCCAGATGTACTGCACATGCCTTCAGTTCCAGCACCGGAGGTAGAATTAGAAGCCGGAGCATCCCTATTTGTTCAAGGCTACCATGGTATACAGAGTGAGTTCCAGGATGGCCATGACAAAATATAGAGATCCTGTCTCAAACAACAACAACAAAGAAACAAACAAACAAAAACAAGAAAAAAAGGAAAAAAATAATATTTGTTAGGTAAAAATCAGTTAAAAAATGAGGACATTCATTTCAATAAAAAATACTCAAAATTTGGGTAATCATTTCTAAAAAAATATAACAAATATGTATTTCACATCAGAAACAAACGAATTTAAGTTTTGTCTGCAGGGCTCAAGAGTATCTAAACCTTACAAAACTCTAGAAAGTAAATAAGAAGTAATTAAGAGGATAGAATGATTCCTTTTCATATGTGACATAAAAGCAAAACTCAAATTAAACATAATTCTTCCTAAGACACTGAGGTCTTTGGAAAATACTTCTAAAGACTGAGAAGAGCACTAACTGACTTAGAGAAAATATTCCAGTACATTGACTTGTGGTGATATATTGTGTACCCTAATAAAGCCTGCCTGAGGATCAGAGGACAGAGTCAGCCACTAGATTAGACATAGAGGCCAGACAGTGGTGGCACACACATCCTTAATCCTATCACTTGGGAGGCAGAGATCTGTCTGGATCTCTATGAGTTCAAGGCCACACTGGAAACAGAGCCAGGCAGTGGTCACACACCTTAACCCCAGGAAGTGACAGCAGGGTAGAGAAAGGTATATAAGGCGTGAGGAAACAGGAACGAAAGCAGTCCAGCTGAGACATTTTCAGGCTTTCAGCCTGAGGATTCATGGTGTTGGTGAGGTCATACACGGTGGCTGTGGCTTGCTCTGTTTCTCTGATCTTTCAGCCTCCACGCTGATATCTGGCTTTGGGTTTTTTATTATAAGACCATTTAACATTCCAACAACGTTGAATATACAAATAATATCCAAAAATTGAAACAATGACAAGTATAGTATATAGGCTGTAACCCTGGAAGTTTCAACCAAAAGAGTCTTGACATGGATGCAGATCTTTCCATCCCAAAGAGCTCCCTTTTACAAAACAAGCAATAAAGAAAAACAAAGACACCTAACAATGTTATAGAATGTTGACTGGGGTTTAACAAGAACATGTACACTATTTTAAAGTGATTTTAGCATAATTTTTGAAACTTTATCTCATACTTAAACATATGAATAATAATATTAATTTTTTTCAGTTTTGATAAAAGGAAGATGAATTAAGCAAATTATTATTCAAATAAATAACTGGTTATGAAAATGGAGGTATTTGTTAACAGCTTTTCAATCTTTAACTAGTAAATGCCCATAGCTTCATTATGAATTGATGGAACTTATGGTCATTCAGGCAAATTTGAATGGTCATGGTTTTCTCGAAGCAGTAATTTCATAGTTTAATTACTCTTCTTTAGTCTTATTGGCAGCATAAGCACTTTTGTGCTACAGTTGCCAAGCACAAAGCAAGGGATTTGTTAAAGTTATTGAGTAGGGAATGATTTGTTGCTCTAAGCTAGCTTTTTGATCAAAAGCCTTTTAAATTGAATATGACTAAAAAATGCCATTCTCTTTGTACATCAATTTTGCTTCAATACATTTTCATCATTAAGGGATATAAAATGCTGATCTGGTTTTCAGTGTTGTGTTTATCTCAGACTCTAAGCATTTGGGAGGGAATTCACTTTTTTTTATTCCAAATATGTTCTAGTTGATGCTATTTGTCATGCACCAAAACTGGACAGGTTAGTTTTAAAACCCAGCCATTCTATCAATCATTTCTGAAAGAGTAATGACATCAGTGCTACGGGCTTTTTATTATTGATTATTTTTAAATTTATTACTCTAAAAGTTCATAGTGATAAAACCCCATTTCATGAAACAAAAGATTGTAGAGGAAATGTTGACACTTCTACCAACTAACCAAACAAATCTGGCTTAGCAAAGCTGCACATGTCAACTTGATCTATGATTTTCTTCATTAATTCAGATACCTTTTACTATTTATAAGCTATTAAAACATGAATTATCATTATTGCTATTGAAATTGAATTTTTATTAAAGTAAATATCTTTGTATTATTTCCTGTCTGTATCTGCTTTATGTCGCTAAGACATAATTCCACAAACTAATTAATTAGAAGATAGTAAAAGTGTATTTGACTCATATTTCTGTAAGCTAGTCTGTCCATGATTGAAGACTGAGTTTTGAGGCCTCATTGACTCATTGTTATATAATGGAGGGATGTTGGAAACAAGCACTGGCTGAAATGAATAACCTCAAGCATATTTTTAAATTTATATTAGACATTTAAAATTATAGCATCTCATGCTCTAAACAATTTCAGTTGTTTTCCACATCCCAGCACTTACAATATGTTTGAGAAGTGGTGTCAAATTTCTAACACATGTGTAGCAGGAATCTTAAAAAGTTCTCATTAACAAAATCAAACCTGAGGCCAGTTATTGGGGTGAAATGCTGGAAGATCAGAGAGACAGAACAAGCCACAGCTAACCTCATCTGGCCAACTTCTCAGCTGATCTTGTTTCCTCAGATTGGAGGTCTCTGAGTCCTCATCCAGAATGGGTCTCAGCTGAACTGTGCTGCTCAAAACCTAAAAGCTTAACCAGTCAAATGCCTCTAGTTTTTCGTCTTCACGCCTTATATTATCTTTCTGTTTTTGCCATCACTCCCTGGAATTAAAGGCTCAATTCTTGGGATTAAAGACATGTGTCACCATGCCTGGCTGTTTCCAGTGTGGCCTTGAACTCACAGAGATCCAGAGGGATTTCTGTCTCTGGAATGCTAGGATTAAAGGTGTGAGCGCCACCATTTTCTAGCCTTTGTATCTAGTAGCTGTTTGTTCTCTGACCCCAGATAAATTTATTAGGGTGCTCAATATTTTAGGGAACACATTACCACCACACACATGCTTTTCAAAAACATACAAATGACTTAATAAAAGATATAATGTGAGTTTATTTAACTTAAGATATTAAAATAATCACACATAATTAAAAGACAGACCAAAGAACATTTCAGTTAGTTCTGTGTTTAACCAAGTATTTACCCTTTCTCCTGAGAGTAAGCAAGTTACAAGCATAATACAAAATGCAGAGGCTCATCTCTTCATGTAATTTCTTTATTAAAATAGTCTTAATGCTCTCTAATCACTTTATTAGTGGATTGTACACTATAACAAAAGGATTATGAAACAGAGTCTTTAAAAATATATCCATCCAAATACAAAAGGTTTTAAGATATTTGGTTATAATAAGAATAACATTAAAGATAAAATTAAAAAGTACCCCCTTAACTTTTAAAATTTGATCAAGGCATTGCTATACAAAAACTCCTGCCAATTATTATTTCCATCATTTTAAAACTTAATTTAGTGAATTTTGAGATTGCAATATAATTATACCATTTCTCCCTTCCCTTGCCTCCCTCCAAACCCTCTTACATGGCCCTCTTATTCTCTTTCAGATTGATTTTATGTATTTAGGACTGACCATTTGATATCGAATAACCAGTTGGTGTGCTCTTCTCTAGGGAAGAATTTTTCTCCTGCTCAACATTCTGCAGTTGCCAGTATTGTGTAGGTTTTTGTTTTTAATAAAATAGGAATTATTCAGCTAAGAATTGATCAATATAATATATGAAAGCACTAAATGAGTTCTGTTGAAAATTAATTTCATTGTCCTTATTCTTTTTTGTCAAAATACTGAAATAAATACGCAAATATCACAGAAGAAACAGAAAAAAAATATTTCCATTCATTTGCATTCACTGTTAAGCCCAGGAGTGGATAATTTTTAGCTATTACTTTACCTCAGTTGTTTATCAATTTTTTAAAAATTTCATTTCTATGGCTTTGACAAATAACATGACCAAAAATAACTGAAGTAAAAAAAAAACTTATTTCAGTTTTAAGTTATAGTTCATAACTTGGAGAAAATGAGACACGAACTTAAGCAGGAACTCTAAGCAGAAGCCATTAATGTATACTGCCTCCTTGTTTGCTCACAGGCTTATACTAAGGTAACTGTCTCATAGAACCTAGGATCACCCCCTAGGGAATGGTACTTCCAATAGTGGCTGGGCACTCTTACATTAAGAGAATTTATATAATCCTCATGGAAATGACATAGGCCAATCTGATCTAAGGGATTTTGAATTTAAGCTCCCTTCTTTTATGGCTAAAGGTTGTTGATAGATTACTGCTAAATAGAACAGGAAGTCTATTAAAAACTGGAGCTAGATAAGCCTTCTTTCAAAGTGCTCTCATTTCATTATCGTCATATTCCAACACCTGTCCCAGAATTCTCTTATTTTATAATGACTAAAAATTAGTGATTTGAGTTTCAGTGTTACACTATTTTAACCTATGGAATGCATGGTTTCAGCACAGCTGGGTACAAACTTTGATAAATATGGAAAATCATTCATATAACACATTATAATAATAATCAGTATTACACACTGTATAAATTTCTCCTTGCCTCCTTTTCTGACATAGAATTTTACATTTTGGTTAATGGTAAACTATATTTCCATGAGTTTCACTTTGGTAGATAGATATAAATAGATATAAAAACATCTATTATACATAGAAGAATTATTCCTTGGAATATGATTTTTTTCAAGCTGGAAGGAAATTTACAAACATTCAATAATTAATTCTCAATACCTGAAAGAAATCTTTAATATTCAACCTTTACAGCAGTAGAAATGAGAACAGAATATTAAAGTTATTTCCTGAATTTATTTAAGTAACTCATAGGTCTAGAATAGATATGGCCTGTAAACCAGGATTTGTAGACACTGTGAACAAAACTACCTGCTGAAATGATTAAAGAATTTTTGTTTCATTGATTAGGAAACTGAATCTTGAGGTGACTACATGTTGTGTGTGGCTATAAGTTGTTGAGCAAAAAGTTCTAACTTTTTGAAAGAATTTGAAATTTGTAAAATTTCAAATGTAGATGATAAAAACCATTGGCTCACTTCACTCTGCTTCTTCTTTGCATAGTTAATGATGTCAGATTTTATGAAGCCAAATCCTACAATTTTCTTCAACTTTGTACACTTTCTATTGTTTGTCTTATTCGTTGGATTTGCTTGCATTAATTAAGTTCATTAACATGATGGAGTAACATATAATGGTTATAAACCAATACTAACAATGGGGAAATGGTAATGTTTGTGCAAAGCAGATACTTCTATATATAATTTACCCAAGGTTAGCAGGGAAATTAAAAAGGTGAATACTATTTCATGCACAATGTAATTCTTCCCTTTGTTGTACAGCTGACTATTGATTAGAGGTTCCACCAGAGGGAAAGAAAAACTGGTTATCAAAGAGGGCTAATTTTTAAGTCATGGTTTGCCTGAATGTTTAATTTAGTTCATACAAAGTCCATATATTCTTTATTTACTATGTTTCCTTTTTATATCATAATTGAAGGATAGAGGTGAAGGATTCCTGTATACCATAGATCACAAAATGAAAGGTATGTTTTTATGTTCAAAATATTGAAAACATTGCTCCTTTTCTTTAAGTTCTAAATCTTATATTTCTCCTGGGCATAAATATGCACTATTCTTTATCATTTTTGTCATGTTAAGACAAAAAAATTTTGAATAGTCAAAATTATGTACACTTTCTAATTTCCTAATAAAATAGGACAGAAGTACCAGGTGGTGGTGATGCACACCTTTAATCCCAACACTCACAAGGCAGAGCCAGGCAGAAATCTGTGTATTCAAGGCCAGCCTGGTCTACAGAGTGAGATCCAGGACAGGCACCAAAACTACACAGAGAAATCCTATCTCAAAAAACCAAAAGAAAAAAAAAAAAAGGAAAGAAGCTATCATATCATTTGTAAAGGTCATTTCTCCAATTTGTCAGGTGCCCTTAGCAGGTGTTTATAACTACCTCTGTATTTCATCCACCCTCAGAAAATACCTCTGTAGGTCTTGGTAATTTCCATGTAGGGTGACCCATACCTTCATCTCTGAAGTGTATGGTCCCTTTATCAAGCTTCCTGGATTGTGTTTTTGTCCTCATTGACCTTAATTCCAAGAAATGGTAACAACAATAAGTACCCTGAAGGATCTAGAGAACTCTAGACATAACCTTCCTTACTTGAATTTTAGAGAAAGGAATCAATTCCTCCCTAGTAGTCTGGGCCAGTTACTCCTTTAACACCATTATTCATTTCTTAGCTTGTTGTCTTATGATATAAGAAGTCCAAAGTCATCAGGGTTGATTCTTTTCTTCTAGAAAAATAGAACATTTTCTGTTGTTTTTGTGGTTTTCTTCCAGGCAAAACCACTCTTCCTTCATAACTAAAACTTCTAGGCCATCAGAAAATAACGTCATGACAACAGAAAGAAAAAGTTTTCCTAGTGAGACATTAACAGTGATAGTGAACCATATCTCTTTCTACCCCTTGATTCCTGGGCCTGCAAATCTTGGCTGTGTGAGAAAGAGTAATATACCACAAACTCAAAGTTAGTTAGCATTATGATTTCTTCATTCAAAGATGTTAGTTAATTAGTTTATCATACAGGCTTAAGGAAGTTCTCAACAAATGGGCAGAAAATAGCCAGATATTTTTGTCAAAATATTGTAAGAATAACCTTCAACAAAGTTGCTGTCCACATGCTTTTTTCCCTGAGAAAGCTCTTGAGTCAGGCTTCCTCAATCTACATTACTGTTAACACTGTTTCCCAGGATACTACTACAATGTCACATTAGACTTTATATATAGCATTCAACTAGTTTTTCATCCCACAGTCATCTGCATTCCTTAAAAAACAAACAAACAAACAAACAAATGCAACGTCATGCTCTCCACTTGAGGCACTGACTTCGGTATTAATTAATTTTCCATGATTGTAGTAATAAACCACATCTAGCTTATGTTGGTATTTATTATTGGAAGCACCAGAGTGGGATTATATTAGTTAGCATTTTATGTGTGAGCTCTGTTTTGCTATTTCCTACTTTATAAGATTTAGCATAGCTCTAGTATATGAACTTTTGTTTACAGAATCCATCCTATATTCAACAGATAAAATCTTTTAATTACTTTATTTAAAATGACAAAAATTTAAAGTATTCTATTCTAATTTCCAAGGGTATAGTGCAATATCACAATTTTTAATTAAAGTTTTACTTTTAAGTTTTTTTTTTAATTTTTGAAAGTTTTATATATCTTCTGGTCATATCCTATATCCTATCTCCTTTCACAAATCTTCCTCAATTCATTTCTGCACATACCCTAAGCAGTCAACCTGTGTTCTTCATTTTTTAAACATTCAAGACCTATTTGTGGTGCCCAAATATTCTTGAATGTGTGGGGTTCCACTGGAGTGTCGTCAAACTCTAACGCATTCCCATTTAAGGAAACTATAGCTCCCCCTTCAGAAGCTAAAGTTTGTCAATAGCTCCACAGATTTTGATAGGATTGTGTGTCCAATTCCTCTTGGCATGCTGAGATTAGGTGTAGTGTAGGCTTGCACAGGTCTTGTTTATGGTGTTCCAATCATTGCTAATTCCTTTGTGAAGATGCCTTGATGTGTCCAGAACACAAATCCTTCTAGACATATACAGCCTCGTGCTTATACACTCTTCTGCAATAATCATTGTCCCTAAGGGATGGGCAGGTGGTACATATGTTGTTACATTTAGGGATGAGAATTGTACAATCACTTATTCTCTACCTTTTTGTCATTTGTGGGCCACTATGCTAATCACTATCTACCACAAATAGAGGCTTCTGAGATGAAGTATGAAAGATACATTGATCTATGGGAAAAATGATGTTATTAGAATGTCAGTTCAATGCCACGTCTATTGTATAGCATTAGAATAAAAGTTCTTCCTCGGGGATGAAGTACACAATATCCAATTAAGATATTCATGTATAATTTTATAAAGTGTTTTGTCCCATCCACATAGAAATATTAAAACTAGTATATTTGTTTTCTCACATTAGTTATATTTTCTGCTCAACTTCCAGTTTGCTTTCAAATTTTGTGCAAGATTTACATAGAGAAGACTTGATATTTACACAGAACCTGTGTAATTAATTCTGAAAGGGTAACATAATACAGGTGGTATATTCTCAAGGATAATAAAGATATGATAGCAAGTAATGCATATACTAATAAAAAGTCAATTTATTTTATATAAACATCAAAACAGTTAATAATTAACAGATTAATATCCCCAAATGAAAGCTTATCCACTGTATTTTTGCCATAATTTTTCAGTGACTCTTACTAAATAAGACATGGATCCTTGGTAAATAATTCTTTATTTTTGGTATAGTAATATCTCTACTAGTAACTTATTCTCATTTCCCATCAATCGTTCAGTTCACATATATTTGCAACTATAAGTAGCCAAACTATAAACTCTGGTAAATAAAAAGGAGAATGAATTTTTGTGTTCTTCCCCTTATAAAATGAAAAATACAGAATTTTGTGACATATTGATTTTATATTTACAAGCAAATAATGTTAGGTGAGAGTGAGCATAACCTCTATCAGTTTAATTTACATATTTGTTATATGTGATTAGTCATTAGGGAAAGTAGTGATCTGGAGGCTGATCTATATAAAATATTTTTAAAAGCTTCCTAGGACATATATTAAGTCAACTCCATTAGTGACCTGTCATGAGCTGAGGCGCATTAAACCTTTGTAAAATATTTCTAGTGCTCTAGAAAATGACAGGACCATTATAACTTAATTTAATATGCAATTTTTTGCAAATACATACAATTTTTATTATTTTCAGGAATTAAAAGTAATTCATAAAAGTAGTTTACATAAAACAACTTTAATTAAGTAATTTGTTCATTTCCCTGTAACATTCCTCACACATGATTGAATTTCTGGACTGAATAAGCACCACCATTTTTAACAAATTCAATATGTTCTGCCTAATGAAAAAACAGTTGAATTTGATAAGGAAGTAGAACAAAAGCCTCTGCCATTTAAGTTTTTCTAAAATGTTATATTATAAATTAAGTACACATTTTATGAATGTTTCTAGGCAGGTACAATTCATATTGTAAAACCATAGTTAATGAAAGATCAAAATATTCAAGTTGTGTGAGCATTAGTTGCTTTAGTTTGTTATGAAAGGCACCCAATTTTACAAAGTACCACTTGAAAAAATGAATGCCTACTGAGAAAAGACCTTTATTTTCAACAGTATTTTTGTGTAATTAATGAATATGTGCATAAATAATGATGCTCTAGTGGGAAAATTAAATGTTGACGACACAAATATGAGCCAAAATGTTTAGACTCTGTATACAAGTGGGTCAGTAAGTAGTTAAGCAATTAAACAACTAATTTGTTTATTAATCCAATAGTTCTTCTGTCTCATTTAATTTGTTCATTAAGCTGGGAGCTTCCAATATGATAGTCTAACTAGTGCATAAAACAGTATTTCCTATATTCATTTCATTATTAATCACAATTTCCCTTAATTTTGCTCAGATTTAAAAGAAAAGAGAGACAAAAAGAGGAACAGAGAGAAAAACAGAGAAACTAAAGGAGGACTTGAAGTAATTGACCAATCTATTAAATGCTTCATAGTTGAGTATGAATGCCCTTAAACCATACTTTTTAAAAAGTAGATTTATAATCCCAGCCCTGAGGGGTCAGAGTAAAGAATCTGCCTAGAGTTTTCTGATGACTCAGTCTAAGCTCCCATGTCAATGAGTTACTCTGTGTTTGAAAACAAAATACCTGTAGAACACACACGGAAGACTGATGGCACAAGCCTCACGCCTACAGACACAAGTACAAACTATGTACATAGGCCTGTGAACATATATGAACACATACATGCACAGATACAAAGAGAACAAGACAGAAAATGAAAATGTTTACTAATGAAAAGTGACACTTCAACTCAATATAATCGATAAACTAGATATGTTTCAAAAACTGTTCCATGGTAATTGAATGTCTTAAGCAAAATTGACTTTTGGCCAATTACTTTTCACCATCTTTAAAAGAATGACTTAAGAAAAAATAGTACACACGAATATTTGAGAGTAAACAAATAGAGATTTTCATCATTAACCAAATACTTTCTCATTAACAACGCTAGAATATTTTCACTGGTGAGTATACAAAAGTCTTTATTTAATACATACATACATACATACATACACACACACACACACACACACACATATATATATATATATATATATGTATGTATATACATCTTTTATTTAAAAATATCTGGTAGGTGTTCTGTCATAAGCTAACATTGTGTGAAAAAAAGTATGCAGTGTTACTCTTCAGAAACACAGAGTGTAACAATATAGGAGGTGAGATTGTTTCAAACACTAATTTAATCTGACCACCAGACAGTTGTGAGAGTAAATTGAAGGTGTAAATCCTGCTGCTACGCTTGTGTTTATATAGCAGAAATGAAGTTAATTGCCAATGTATTCTTTTACAAGTATGTTTCTAGAAAAACCATTCCCAATATCTCAAATCCCCAGATAATCCAGCTATAGATGTGTGGCATGCAGTATGTTCATACAATGGAGTACTACAAAGGAAATGAAAATGATCAAATTATAATTTATTGCAATACCATTTATGGCATTACAAAGTACAATATTAAGAGATAGAATGTCCCAACCATACTTTCCCACTCTGTTTTAGTTTGCTTATTCCTGTGATAAGCAGTACAAGTCAAAGGAACTTGGGAAGGAAAGGACTTAGTCTCCATTACATACTATAGTCCATATTTTAGGGAAGACAAAGCAGGAATGTGGTACCGAAATCACAGAGAAGCACTGCTTATTGACTTACTCTCAGGCTTATATTCATCTGTTTTTCTTACACGTTCCAGGCTTGCCTTCTCAGGGGTGATGTCACCAAATATGGATTAGGCCTTCCTGTATTAATTGGCAGTCAAAATAATGCTACCAAATAGAGATGTCCACATACCAGTCTGATCCAGAGAAGCCTTCACTTGAGGTTCCCTCTTCTCAGGTGTGGCAAGTTGACAAGAAAGTTTAACCACAACTCTTTCAACCTTTTTTAGCTTGACTCAAACACAACACTGTTAAACCACAATATTTTCTGGCACCTGAGAACTCACATTAATATCATAATATAAAATGCAATACTACTTTGAAAGTTTCACAGATGAAATTTTTTCAACATTTTTAAAAGTCCTAGATCTTTTTTAAAAAAAAATATAAAACCTTATATCCGTGAGCTCTCATAAACTCCAAAATAAGGTCCCTACACTCTTATTTCAAAGGTAACAATCAGGGAGAGTTATGATTAAAGTAAAACCAAAATAAAACACTGAAAGACTCATAGTCGAACATCTGGGACTAATTTATGGTCTTCTAGGCTCCAAAGGACTTTGATATCCCCACATCATCTGCTCTGCCATCCACAATACACAGAATGCTTATTTCCTAGGTTCAAGACATCTAAATTCTATATCTGCAATTGTCCTTGACAGTCATCCCATGGTCCTGGCATTTCCAATATTCTGGGGTCTCCACCACAGGTTAGAATAAACCATGAGTAAACTCTGTTTGCCACACTTCAGGAAATATAAACTCATTACCTGGTGCCATGCCTCATCTACTCTCCATAACCCCCTTAAGCTTGCACCTCCAATGCCCTCAAACTAGTACCATATGGGAGATTTCTGAACTTTGCCCTGTTTTAGTACAAGTTTGACATGCAGCCTTGTTACCTGTGAAGCACAACAGCTTTGTGCTGACACCAAAAAAAACCCTTCCAGAAGAATTTGTTTTAAGGATGTTGGCCTCTTGTTAATCATGGCTCATTCTTCAGAAAACTAGAATCCATTTTCCCAATAAAGAAAAGGTTTAATTTCCACAGATTCTTAATCCAAAGTATCAAACATTTGGCCCTGGTAGAATTTTTCTTTACCTCTGAAAATTTACAAGATTCCAGTACCCTCACATTGGCTAACATTCTTATCTTCCAGGATCTCACAGCAAGATCTCATTAAATAGTGAAATTTCAAAGGCTTTGCAAACTCAAACATTCAAGCACTTTCACAGTCCTTCCCCAAATCAATGTTTCAAATCCGTCAGAGCAACAACATACACTTACCAGTTCCTGGTCTACCTTTCTTCCTGTTGCTATGATACACAGCATGACCAAAAGCAACATAAAGAATAAAGGATGTTATCCTCTTACAATTTATGTTTTATCATTTGGTTTATCATTTATCCAAGGCAGCAACTCAAAAGAATTGTAGAAAACCACCATTGACTGGCTTGCTTCCTGGCTCATATTTAGTTACCTTTCTTATACAATTCAGACACACTTGCCTAGGGATGGTACTGCCCATAGTTTCTGGGTGCATCAACATCAATGAAAAATTAATAAAATATTCCCACAGATTTGCCCACAGGCCAATCTGATGCAAACATTTTTTTTTTGTTTTGTTTTGTTTTTGTTTTTCAAGACAGGGTTTCTCTGTGTCGTTTTGGTGCCTGTCCTGGATCTCACTCTGTAGACCAGGTTGGCCTCAAACTCACAGAGATTCACCTGGCTCTGCCTCCCGAGTGCTGGGATTAAAATATGTGTGCCACCAAGGCTCAGCTGCAGACAATTCTTTGAGTGAGATTTTCTCTGCCCACATGGATCAACATGTTAACCAAGACAAGCCATTACATAATGTGCATGTAATCCAAAGTAAAGATTTTATGTAGTTAAAACAGAAGAGAATTTGCAAGTAAGGTTTCAGTGAATGGGAGTAGAGGTCAGTAACAAAACAAAACAAAACAAACAAACAAACAAAAACTGAGACAAAGGAAAACTGTCTCTGTGTTAATGAAGGTATGCTTTTCCTGTATTATGCATTTGACTGAGCCTGTACTCATTATATTTAATATGTACTATTAGGAGACACCATTTATTGAACCTGTTTTTAAGAAGAATTCAATTGGAAACACAATTAAGGACTTGCTACTCCTCTTCTGTGTTGCCTGATGTTCCAACTCCCACTTTAGTACTACATCTCAAGAGCCCTTTCCTCCTCAGAGATATATTTCTGATTATTTTTTATTTTTTTCCAGTCAACCCCCACTGGTTTTTACTCCTGGATTTTCCAATTCATCATAAAATATGCAATCACTTCTTCCACCTACAAAAAATTTCCTCCCTTGACACGTCAACTCATAATTTTTCATATTCTTTAAATTATGTTGCAGAAATTTGCCATAAACCCCATATACCTGAAGGATTGACAGAAGAAATACTACAATTTCTATTAAGAAAAAGGAAGTATTTGAACCCCTTTTGATTTTTTTCTTGCCTGTACCAGATTCTACTGATTCTGCACTGGAAATACTCAGTTTTTACATCTATCCCAAACACTGACAGAAAGCAACTTTGCCTTAAGTCTTGATTGCTCTTATGTCCTACAAATCTGTTTCTCTGATTCCTCCTTTCTCCATTATTGTACCAGAACAGTTGTGGTCACTGTAGTATATTACAGTAGCAAACACAGCTAAAATCTATTCCAATTTTGTTCCAATGCAGAAGAGTCATCCTTGAAAACAGGAACACACAAACTACAAAAAAAAAAATGGATTCAAAAAGTTGTTTTGTACTTGTAGCAATAACAATCAAAACAAAAGAAGCTCTCAGCTAGAGAATGGAGCAGGACCGGGTGGAGCTAGAGGTAGGGTAACTGAGAAGGGCTGGAGGGAGGCAACATAGGGAAAAATAATGTAATTGTGTTTCAATTGGAAGCATATATATATATTTTTTTAAAAGAAGATTGCTGACAATGCCTTCTTCGTCTGAGTACTTTCTCAACTGATGTCTTCGCAGTTTTCATTCTAGCTTTTCCCAGAGCTTCACTGTTTAATTCAAAATAGCAGAGCCTGCCAGGGTCTGCGCAAGGCCCTCTGCACATACCTTATGATTGTTTAGCTTGGGGATGTTGTGGGACTCCTAACAGTGGGAGTGAATATATCTCTGACTCTTTTGTATGCTCTTGGGACCTTTCTCCACCTACTGGGCTGCCTCATCTATCCATGCTATGAGGGTTTATGTCTACTTTTATTGCAACCTTCTTTTTTTTTTTTTTTTTTTTTTTTTTTTGAGACAGGTTTTCCCCCTCGAACCCACTGAGTTTCGCCTGACTCTGCCTCCATAGTGCTAGGATTAAAGGCCTGCAGCACCAGCGCTGCCCTACTGCCACATTCTCACATTCTTAAGCAGAGTTCAGTTGATATCACTGGGAGGGAGTCCTGCTCTCTTCTGGAGGGAAATGGGGAAGTACTGGATCTGAGGGAGAGGGGAAGTAGCGGGAGGGGACTTAGAGGAGTGCAGGGAGAGAAGGCTGTGGTTGAGATGTATTGTATAAGAGAAGAATAAATAAAAAGAAATGATGACACCATCCTTCTGGTATCTTTCCACTTGTATTTTATTCACCTTCATAGCTGTGAAATATGTGAGCAGTTCTTGTCGTAAAGACTTTTTTTCCTATGTCTCTGAGTAGTGAAATTGTCCTTTGAAACTTAATCATGCACGCCTTTAATTCCAGCACTCGGGAGGCAGAGGCAGGCGGATCTCTGTGAGTTCGAGGCCAGCCTGGGCTACCAAATGAGCTCCAGGAAAGGTGCAAAGCTACACAGAGAAACCCTGTCTCGAAAAAAAAAAGAAAGAAAGAAAAAAGAAACTTAATCACAGTTGTAAGACTTTTATTAGTCTCCAACACCTTTCTTCATAGAATTAATCACCTGTCAGCTTGTGTACATTATATTTGATCTTCTGACACCTATTGGAAGAGAAGCTCCATATAGACAAGAATTTGATTGTTGTGTCTTGTATCTATAAGAGTTAGTCATACACACTGTACACTCAAAAAACATTGACTGTGTCAGTAAGTCAGCTTTCCAAAATTACTGATTTTTTAAAATACATATAAGCTGGATATGTGGTTTTATGCTTATGATTTAAAGCAATTTTCTTTTCCTTAAACTTTCATAATATCTAACAAAATATAGAAAGTACATACATATGGTTTAATATCTCCTGGGACAGCTGTAAATAATGAAAATAATTCTGAAACATTATGATCAAACAACATTCACAATAGCCTAGCAATTGTTACATATATACATATTTCTGCCTATAAATGTTGTATGTGTGTATAATTATACACTATACATATCTATTAATTTCATATTGTGCTATTAATGTTGAAGATCAAGAATTAGCATCTGGAGAAATATTTGCTATTTAACTTGTTCCTCAATAAAATAAAGTATGAAGTATTTCTTTATTGCAAATTGAGTAAGATTTTAAGGGAAATTACACTCCATCAGGAAAAATGTGACAGAGACGTTGAAATATTTATGATTACTTTTACAGCCCATCATCTTGGCAGCATAAATAGAGCAGGTAGCTTTGCTGAAGGCTACAAAATATTATATCTGTGAGACTGAGAGGTAAACATTGGAAATTTCCTGTGTGCCCTGGAGAGAATACGAAAATAATAAAACAAAATCAACCTCAGTATGATATTGTCTCCTGGCTCAATCATTGCTTTGGCCTTTCATTCTTAATGTTATATTTTTACAATATGGTGAGTCATGTATGAGGGATAAGTGTGTTCATTTGAAGGAAATGGATATCACTGTGCTGCTTTTAGACAGGCTTCTTTCTGCCTGTCAAATTTTCCCCCTACACGCTGTTAAACTACACAAGATAAATGGCTTATAATGGTCAGAATCAGATTTCTTTGATGAACTACATGTCAAAAAATCAGGAATCCAGAACAAGCTGAAATACTAGAGAGACAATTCAAATCCTTGGCCTGAAGGCATCAAGATACTTGTAACCCTTTTACTCAAAGCATGCTAGAAAGAACCAGAAACAACAAACAAATAAATCGTACTGGAAGCCTTTATTTGACTTATTTGAATATTTTAAAACAAGCTCTGTTACCATATCTGGCCATTTCCATATTTTTAAAACAATCATTTACCATTATATTATTTTTGAACATGTACACACATATTATTCATTAATTTAGAATTGCAAGTATATATACACTGGATTTGTGTAATAAGTATTCCCTATTCACTCCCTCCAAACATTGAAATAGCCTCTGTCACGCCCCTCTCCCAAATTTTTATCCTCTTTTAATTTAATCTATTGAGTAAAATTAGTGCTGCTATTAGGTACAATGATGTAGGACCATCTACTGTTTAATGGTTGACTTATCATCAGCCATACCCATAAAGAAACCCGGATCTTCCTTTCCTAGTACGCATCAGCTACTGATACCTCCTTGGATAAGGACTGGGTTTCATGAGCCTCTCACTAGTCCATAGTAAAGTGTTGATTTCCTTGATCTGCAGACAACCACAATCTCTGTGAGTTCTTGTTTATAGCAGTCTTCAACCCAGTCTCCTACTGGGTGGAGAATCATTCTAGAAGAGTACACAAAACAATTCTAAGATACATTTCAATATTCTTAATTTCTTTTGAATGCTTTTAATTTAGCTGTAAAAAATGATGTATATATTTTCTCTGACATGATTTTATTGCCAACAGGAATATGTCTATAATCTATCATTAGCAAATTGAGTTTATCACTAGGCTTATATGCTGAAGATATGATTTCAGTTCATTTAATGTACTTTTTTAAAGATATTTCTTTCATGTTGCCATTCACTTTACTGAAACATATTTTTGAAAACTAGAATTATCATTATAGGTACCCTGGGAAACAATAGGAGCAACTGTAGACATTTCCTAAGTAGTTGATATGCACATATAATGAATCCTGTTACTAGTTGTACTTCTTTTTTTCTAATTATTCCCCTTACTCAATGAGATGTTATAAAGAATATGGTATCAGTTAATACCAATCATGAAATTTTTACATGCTTAAATTAATATTTCATGTCTCATTGACAAAGCAGGAAAACAAATCCAATCGTTCATGTATACTCTTGTTAAGATAAGTGACAGTCACACTGAAGTGCAAAAAGTACCTGATGTAATTAGAAAATTTTGTCACAGCAGCATGAAAAATAACTAATAAAATTTGTCCATTCCTATGTATGGAAAATTTTACACATACATTGTTTTTCTTAATCAAGGAGAAATGGTCAAAAATTTTTGCTGACTTTTTCTAGTTGAACCTTGAGTTTTATGCTTATAACTTCTTTCTGAATCTTTATAGTTTTATTTCACACTTAAAAACAAAATTTTAACATGCAAAATTCATGAGGTACTTCCTAAAGAAAGTCATTAAAATATTACTGCTGTTTTATCATAAAATATGATTCTACATGGAATGTCTAGTGTCCCTATAACTTGTGGAATATATTATGGTAGAAGTAGGATTTTTTCTTTTCTCTTTTTATTTATTCTTCTCTCATACAATACATAGCAGTTGCTTGTCTTTATGGAACTTCTCTTCCAATAGGAGGTGACAGAAGAAAAATATAATGTACACATCATGACAGGTGTTCAAGTCTATGAAGAAAGGTCATAGAGACCAATAAATGGCTTGAAATTGTGATGGATTCCAAAGGACAATTTCACTAGTCAGAGACATGGGAAAAAAAAATCTTTATAAAGACAAGAACTGTTCATATATTTCACAGCTCTTAAGGTGATTACAAAATACAAAAGGAAAGATAACCAGAATGAGTGTGTCATTATTTGCTTTTATCTATTCTTCTCTCACACAATATATCCCAACTGCAGCCTCTTCTCCCTCCACTCTTCCTAGTCTCCACCCTGCTATCAACCTCCCCTATCCTCCAGATCCATTGTGTCTCGATTTCCCTTCAGAAAAGATCAGACCTCCAAGTGATACAAACAAACAGCATAACAGGATGCAATAAGAATAGGCACACTCACATACACACACACACACACACACACACACACACACACACACACACACACACACACA